>VUQR01012199.1:9245-33470 GCA_015108515.1 Hemichromis elongatus
GAGCTCATAAGAGGGATATAAATTGAGCGATATAGCTACAGGTTCAATTGGTACATTCACAGTACCTTATATTCTCCTCACATTTTGCTAAGAAAATGGGAAGTAGGTTAAACAGTTTATTGAAATGTGTGCACATACATGGAAATGCAGTATTTAAGGCAAAAGCAGAGTTTGAAGCTTTCAGCGATTGAAATTTTAGATTTGGTATGACTATTGTTATTCATTAACACAGCTTGAACTCTCTTCCTACAATTTCTTTAAGTAGGCTTCTGAAATAGTTTTTCAGGGCTTTTGAAGGATATTCAAAGCTCTTTGGATGTTGGCTGCCTTTAGGCTATCCTATTTGGGAAATAAAGGTAAAATTTACATTTTTGGTTTCAAGAAAAACACGCTCTGAAATATACGGTGGAAATCAAATGAACTCATCAGTTTCACGGTTTCTAGTGCTACTTGAACGAAAGCGGAAAAATGTGACTGTTGACTCTCACGTCAGTCATCTTTGATCTGCATCTCAAAAAAAGCAGCGCGAGCGCGTCACTTGTGCGTTCACTCGCTTTTAACGTTTCAGCTCTGCGTAAAACACGTGTAAATCTATAGAGTACAGTCCTTTTAACCATTTGTCCAAACTCAGTCATTTTATGTAATGATTTAGCTGTAATATAAAGCAAAACAAAACAACAAAAAATAAACACAAAAACAACGTTTTATTGTTTTATCATAAAAAAGTCAACACAATGTAAAAAAAATGACTTCTGTTCACATATAGATGACAATTGGTAGGATATCTGCAAAATAGTCACTTCAATTTATATAAAAATTCATGTTACTATAAGAAGTACCATAAGGAATCATCTCATGTTACTGCATTTATTATAATACCAAGGTAACTTTATACATGCTTAACAACACCCTCCAATTTGTTGGCTTTGTACCATCTCACAGTTGGTTTTCGTGAATTATTATTCACTGAATAAACACGTAAGAATAAAAAATATTTTAAATATTTTTTTTCCTCCTGAAACTTTATGGCTGAAAAGAACCCACAAAAAATAAAAATAAAAAAAGGTCAACATGAATATGAAACAGCCCACAGTTATGACAGCAACTTTAGCAACTGCAGCAGTTTCTGTGTCTCTGTCCCCGGCCACACTATTAGGTGCGCACAGCATCTGCTTTGAGGAAGTGCCTGCTGTGCCAGTAGTCTGGGTTGTCGAATGATGTGTTGCTCGCAGGTTCCCCCACACCAGCGCACACCTTGATGTATTCCCCAATCTCTGTGCACCTGCCACTGCCCATCTCCTCACAAATAGCCCTCCCCTTTACTGGGAGGTTCTGGTATTCTGTTTCCTTACATCTGCTGGGCACCACCCCAAATCTGTTCATTTCCTCATACTCCTCCACCTTTTCTCCCCCACCTTTCAGCACATCTGGCCTGGGCATGACTGTAATGCTTAGAGTGCCTTGCTTGTTTGTGTTCTGGGTTTCCTCCTTTTCCTCTTCCTCTTTGTGGTACTTTTTAAACACCTCCACTGTTTGTTGTATTTCCTGGTCTTCTGCTGCACTCTTTGAAGATGTTTGACTCCCACATCTCTCCTGTGATGATTCATCTCCCTCTGTAGAGTCAGAGTGCCGTATGTCCATGTATTCATACCTGCCAGTCCCTTGGGCTGTCTCTCCTGGGTCATCCACAGCTCTGATATCACCAGTAAAGTCACTAGTGAGTGGATGTTTCTCTGCTGAGTTTATTCGCTCTTCTGCAGTTCCTTCACAAGCCTCATGTATTGGATCCCCCCTTACAGATGAGTCTGGTGGTAGAGTTTCTTTGTGTGTTATGTCCTCCATGGGTAACAGAGCCATGAACGTTGGAGAGTGTAAGGGTGAGGTTTTGCAGCAAATCCCCACAGTGGGGTTGTCCTCCTGTCTTGAAACGCTGCTGGCCAAGTGAGGAGGATCGCTGTCCTCAGTGCTCATAATTTCATATTCCTGGGTGGGATTTATCACCATGAAAAGTAGGTTATCCTTGAGCCTTGAGTTTCTTTGGCCAGAGTGAGAAATTCTGGAAACTTGAACTGTGATAGGATGTAAAGAAGGAAGAAGATTAGAAAATAAGCTTTGGTTAAATGCATGACTTAACTATTTAATATAAAATGCATCAAAACAACAACATAATTTACCTCTTTCGGGAGTACCAGGTGAGCCAGGTAGGACATAGCCATAGCTGTCCACCTCCTCCTCTTCCTCTGCTGTCCACACCTTGTACGAGGGTGGACTGGAGGCTGTTGAAAGTTTCCTTTGTTGGCCAGTCGGCATACGACGATTACCCCTCTCTGAGCCAATCCTGGCCCTGTGAAGACTTCCCGTCCGTAAGCCTTCCTCATGTGGCTCTACCTCTCTGCCACTCCCCCTGACCTCTAACCTCTCAGGCAGAGTCCGGACTGAGCTCAGACGAGACCTGTGAAACCACAGCTGGGACAGAAAAGCAAAGAGTGATGGATAATTTGTTACTTCCTGAGGGAGGGAGGTACACAGGTACGCAGGTACACAGGTACGCAGGTATGTAGATAGGGAGGTAGATAGATACTTTATTGAACTTGTTGACCTGCTGGCTGTGCCATCAGTAACATATTCAGAGTTAAGTTCTTCTGAGATGTAGCTAATCATATTAACTTTCTGCAAATCAAGAATTAGGAATGTGTCTTGGCATGCATTTGTGTGAAAGTGTGTTTTTGTAAAACCTGGCGGAAGCTGTCTGCTGGGCTCGTGGTCATTGGCAGGTATCCTATAGGTCCAGGCTGATATGTGCCACTCTGCAAATGAAACGATTGCTGAGCTGATTCTGTAATTATCCTGTAACAACAATGCAAAAATACAGGGTTTCCTTCTTTACCCTGCACGAATTAATCCGAGAACGAGACACACTCCATGACGGCGAGTGCTGAAGTGGAGGTGTAGCCAAACCATCCTCCAGTCCCTCCTCATCTTGCTCTTCTAAACCTGCATCCAGAAGTCCTCGCTCTGACTCCCTACGATGGGTTGCATCTGGGGCAGGTTCTTCTCCTTCCAGCTGCAGAATAATCAGGAATAACAGGCTTTAAGATTAAAGACTATATTTCAGAGCTAAAAGTTGTAAAATGAGTAGCCATCATAGTCTCACCTTGATGACAAGGTATCTAGGTGGGTCCCTCGCCATGCGAGTGAAGTCACTGGCCAGTTCTTTGAAGGTGGGCCTTATATTTTCATCAATCATCCAGCCTAAGCACAAGCAAAACACTTTTATTATGCATCAGAATGTATTTGTGAATAATGCAAATAATGCCTAAATAAATGGTAAAAATAGCACTCTTCTACTTTAATCACTTAACTCGATTATTCAAAGCACTTTTTACTACAAGCCAATCACACACATTCATACAAGCACTACACTCAGTTGCATCACAGGCAGTTCAGGGTTCACTATCTTGCCCTGGGATACTTTGACATGGAGACTGAAATACTCCGCACCACTTTTTGAGATATATGTATGTGTGTGTGTGTGTGCGTGTGCGTGTGTGTGTGTGTGTTGTCGAGAAAGAGAGAGAAAAATTTTTTGACTAACATTTCACCATGACCATGTAGACATCTATAGTACAGATATGGGGCTGTGACAGACGTTCGCCTTTCTCCAGCAGACCCGGCACTTCCTGAGGCAACACAGATGCATATGGCTCCGCCCCAAATGACATCATCTCCCACACTGTCACCCCTGTCCAGGAAAAGAGGACAATTTAAATGTTCCACGCCAAAATTCACAGACAGTGATATTTCAAGAAAGGTTAATTTATTAGTGCATAAACCACATACACACACACGACACACACACACACACAATGACATCCTCTTACCATAACTCCAGACATCACTCTGATGAGTATATCTTCGAAACAAGATGCTTTCAAGTGCCATCCATTTTATTGGTGTCTGAATAAACAGAAAAAAATGCAGACAGTCTACTCAGATTTGTTTGTGTTTGATTGCATTACTGGAAGAGACAATAAAAGCTGTTTAACAATTCAGTGTGTATCGCAAACTGAATGACTCACAACAACCTTTGTGTCTGTGTAGACGTATTTCTTGTCATCGGGGTAAAGGAGGTCTGCTATGCCGTAGTCAGAGATCTGGACCTGATAGTCATTCTTCAGTAAGATGTTGCGGGCAGCCAGATTCCTGTGGACCATGCAGTGCTCTTCCAGATAGTACATGCCCTGAGAAACAGATGTGTAGACCTTGTACGCATTCACAAAAATATTAATCTATTTGGATTGAAAAGCAAGCAAGCAAACAAACAAAAAAATGTCCACACCTTTGCAATCTGCACACACCAGTTGAGCAGGAGCTGGGGATCCAGGCTGTTCTTCTTTTGCCGGATGTGCTCCAGCAGCGAACCTCGTGAACTGAGCTGGGTCACCAGTTGCAGACTGGCACCTGGGCAGATGCCCAGCAGCCTAACGATGTAAGGGTGGTCCAAGCCACCCATGGAGAGCATATGCTACACAACAAACAATGCAATGATAATGTTACTATACTACTATGCAATTTTTGCTATAATAAAAGTCAGGCATTTATTCTTTACATTAACTTCTGTGTCTGATATTAAACCTTTTTCAGAGGAGACTCACATCAGTAATCTCAGTGAAAGTCTGTCGGCCTGAGCTATCCTGGATTGTCTTAATGGCCACGGGTATTTTTACTGTCTCTCCTTCTGGAGTCCAAAAGCCCTTAAAGACAAATGAAATATAGAGCTGCACACAAATTTGTCGATAATCAGTGAAAGTTTAACAAATCCCGGCTAATTAGTACCTTGTGGACAGTGCCAAAAACACCCATGCCAAGGACTTTGACTTTTTTCAGCTCTGAGGGCCTCAGAAGGCGCGCATGAACCTTAGTGCCTTTCTCTCCAGGACCCAGGGGCTCAAAGCTCTGCCACAAACAGACCAGTTATTCCAAGGTGATTTTCCTCATTACAGCAAATGCAGTTAAATCAGTCCAGAAGATATAGTTGGGTGTTTTGTAAAGTCTCACCTCTCCGCTCTCCAGGTACCTCCTCATAGCTCTCTTGCGACGGATGGCAAGTCCTCTGTGGTAAAGCATGCCCAGGAAAAACAACACCAGGCAGATAATTAAGCCAGATGGGACACCCAAGGCTATGCCTGTGATCTGACCACTGCAGAGAGAGAAACAACAGAGTGAGCACATCAGCTAAAAAGATTTTATGTCATTTTAACACCACTTACGTTTAGGGAAACTGAAAATTATGCTTTTAGAAACAAAGTTTTGGAGTTCAATTTTTTTTTTGTTTTAACAATGTAATAATTTAAGATTTAGATTTAAATTGTGGAAAGCCAATACAAATTGCAGTGTAGTGTTTTATGTTCACCAGCAGGAGGAAACACTTACCTACTAACTGCCAGTCTGGCTGTCTCCAAACAGTCCTTTAATCCTGGTCCAAAACATCTGAAAAATAAAACACAAAGTTTTCTTTATTATTTAGAGATTTAATAACATAACTGGGACACTTCGCTTTGGGGAAACATGTGGGCATATACACTTTTAAGTTCAGACTTACCCCTGTGTGCAGTTGTGGTGACACGGTTGACAATGACCCTCCCTGTTGGGGTATTTGAAAATTAGTCCCTTCTGTCCATCATTTATCCCCGTGGGACAAGAGGACATGCAGAAAGGACCATCCTGAAAGCTGGCACAAGCCACACAATCATCTGAACCCTACCAATGTGAGAGAGAAAGGAGGCAAAAAAAGTAATGTATAAACAGAGGCTGTGAAATAAACTCTGCTAGAGTGACAATGAACCAAAAATGAACCACAACAGTGATGCCACCAATATACAAGGTATCACAAAGTCCTATAAAGATACAATGTATTAGAAAAAGACATATTTTTTTGAAAATCTACAATAATAATATGTTTGATTGAAAGTATGCCGAAGAGCATTCCTGAATGCACTACAGTAGCAGAAGACCACATCAGGTGCCACTCCTGTCAGCTAAGAACAAGAAACTGAGGCTGCAATTGTCATCAGAATTGGACAATAGATGATTCAAAAGAAGATGAGTGCTGGTCTAATGAGTACTGATCTTTGCTACGACATTTGGATGGTAGGGGCACAATTTGGTGTAAACAACAAGCGCCTTGTTAACACAGATGTTAGTTCTGATAGCAAAGGAGGGTCCAATCTCACACTGGTAATGTGTACCTAATGAAGTAGGTGGTGAGTGTGGAAGTAGAGAGAGTTTCTAAGTACCTTTCTTGTTTCATCTAGATTTTAATAGATGGACTGCTTATCTATTTTGTGTAAATAGTCAAAATTCAAGCTAGAGTTCATATAAACTACTGTGCTACAGTCTCACTGAATTATCAAAGCTAGTGATTACCGGTCCAGTACAGCTGACTTTTCCACTCTGAGTCTTGCATTCTGGATGACAGGCGGCACACTCGCCATCAGGACCTGCAAATTCCCTTGGTGCCCTGCAGACATAATGTTCAAGAAACAAAACGAAATATTACATATATGTTCTGCATACACACACAAATCACAAGAATGCAAACTCACAACCACTGACCCGTTGTAAAAATTACAGCTGTGCACACATGTGCCATCTCGACTGTAGTTCCTACAGGAAAGACACTGTTCAGGCCCCGGGCCCCAGCATCCTGCGTCTGAACATAGTGGATCACACACGTGGTCTTCTGTAACTACATTACAGAACTGTGTAAGGACAGCACTAACTACTTGCTCACAGCATACAACACAATGTTAATTGAAAGTTTAATATGCTCAAAATATAACATTTAGACTATAGTGAAGGTTATCTGTTAGTCCACCAGCTCGCCTTACCACACTCTGCTAATGGCTTGTTGTCTCTGAAATTGTTGGCTCGAACTCGGCGGCCTCTGAACAGCTGTGTCCAGTTAACAGTGTTGTAGTAGCAGAGATTGCTGTTCAGACTGATGTAGATGCTGCCGTCGCTGATTTCTTTCAGAGAGCGCAGACCCAGTGAGGTAAGAGTAGGGATGCGCATGACCATCAGAGAGAAATGCCTTTTGTTGGAGGGTTGGAGGATGAGGGGGGGGGGGATGATTCAGATGGAAAAACATCAGATTGTCTGTAACAGATTATGTTGTAGTTCCAAGCCTGTTAGGTAATGCATTCAGTCTCACAGTGAAACTGCTGGAGGTTTCTTCCTGTTAAAAAGGAGTTTTTCCTTCCCACTGTTGCCAAGTGCCTACTCATAGGGGGTCATCTGATAGTTGTGGCTTTCTTTGGATTATAGTAGCGTCTTTACCTTACAATATAAGTTGCCTTAAAGCAATTGTTTTTGAGCCATATATGGTTTAATGGCTAATATATTTCCATTACAGACATAGATGGTCCCTCATTTTGTGTCATTTTCAATAAAAAGTCAATTTTATAAATCTTAGTCAAACTGTGTTTCAGAAAGATAAGATTATCTGGGGCATGGTCATTGGCTAATGACTTGTGATTGACAAGTGATTAGCCAATGAGTGCGCAGTGCCCCTCTCTCATTGCATCCAGTTCCAATTAACCAGGGGACACAAGAAAGAGGAAACTAGACATGATGGGCTGAAAAAACATACATGGAAAAAGATGACACACAGGGGAGACATGAAACAGAACATGGGGAGGAGACATGTAAACAGGAAAGGGACCCATGCACATAAACACAGATACACAGGGAGGGACACAGAGGACAAGGACACAAGGAGAGTACACATGACAAAAGGGGGAGACGACGGGAGACAAAGACATCACTGAAACATACGAAAGGTGAGGGAGACTTAAACACAGGGGACTTGACAGACTCGCACACTAAAGACATGACACCAAAATCAGCATAGTAGTAGACACAGACATGGGAGGAACCTAGACAGGAGAGAACTAAATAGGGAATTAGAACTCAATATCAACAGAACTGACTAAAATGTAAATTTTACAAACAAGAACAATATAATACAAAAGGGGAATAAAACTCCAAATGCTGGGTCCAAAGACACAGCCCATGACACCACTTCACACTTTTGAATCCATCTGCAGTAGTGATAGAAATATCCTGCTCTGGGCTCTGACTGACACATGTATAGTGTAATCTGTAAAAATGCTGTATGCAGTCTAATCTTACTTGTAGAGCGTCCTCCCTTGAATGGTAGTGAGGCTTGAAAAAACAGACAGATCATTCAGTTCTTTGGGCCAGGACTGGATGTTTAAAAAATCTGAGAATAAAACACAGTGATTATATTAAGGACCAAAGCAAATGACACTGCAAATACCATTTTCCAGACAAATTGGATATTTGTTTTCCCCCAAAGGAGAGCATATATCATTTGATGAATACAACCTTTGTGTGTATTATCAAGAGATACAAGACAGCCTCATGTGTAACAAGAAAAAGAAACAGTTTAGTGTTAATTTTGGCTGTCACCTCACTGAAGTTTAAATGGCTGGTTTACCCCAAATCAAACATGATGATGCTCTGACAATCAAGAGAAAGGAGACATCTTTGCAACTAGAATTACCAAAGGCAAATGACACCAAATTGGGTAAAAAACTTGGACCAATAGCACTAAAGGTCCAGGCAGGAAACATGCATACTTGATTGTGAAATTCAATATAAAAAGCGATCATTGGAAAAGAGTGACAACTGTTACAAACCACATGAGCGCACCTGTTATTTCCCTGACAGTGCGGAACACTTCCAACTTTTTGGCATCCAGTGGTGGGATGTTTTTAAAATCATCTCTGTGTAGAAAAAAAATACTATAAATAAACCTCTTATATGACACCATTCCCTGAAATGCTTTAACAAATATAACATACTGACAGTTACCCCATAATCCCTGTAACCAGGAAATGAAGGCTGCCCTGAATCTTGGTGCAGTTGATAAAGCTGTTGATGTTGCTTGAGTCCACAGTCTGCCTGTCTTCAGCACCAGTGCCTTCACACACTACAGGGATGACCAGAAACAATCACATCTGACTACTGACAAATAACCTTGGTGGAAGAAGTGAAAAATCGCATTTGTATTTATTTCAACCTTTTGGGCAAAGTCCGTTGCAGAGCTCACACTTCCTCTGGCCTTCTTTCTCCACCTCCATCTTGTCTGACGGACAGGCGCTCACACAGGAGCTACCATCCACCACAAAATGAGCTGTGAGGAGGAGGAAGAAAAGAAAAACACAAAGAATATGTTTTATTATACCCACACAGAGGAACAAATAAAATAAAATGACTGATGATACAACTCTAACAATCTTAAAAGTCAGCAGCATGCTTCCTGACAGCCTACTTTCATCAGTTTCTCTCTATTCTGTATGTCTCCTATCCACCCTAGACTCCTTCCTGAAAATATGGACACCAAACATATGCATGCACACCTGCCATGTGACACAAATAACCACAGCAGATCTAACACAACACCTGAAAACTTCTGTTTCCTGGTTAGAGCTGTCGTACCTGTCCCATGTTGTGTTTGGTTTTTGGCTTTGTTACATCTTCTGTCTTACAGTTTAATATGGGGACTAGCATTATGTTAGGTCTGATATCATATGTTAGTGCTGACTGCAGCTTCCTGAACAGGCTCAGCGTGTAGTATGTCACGTGAAAAGGGAAGAACGCATCCATTCAGTTCTGAGGTTTTTACATATGAGGAAATTGTTCTAAATGGTTCTAAAATTGGATAAATTCAACTACAGATGAACATCAATATGTGACACATTACACTGTATTGTTCTTTATTTGACATGAATGAGAAGCAGTGTGTGGTAATCTCAGTACTTCCCATGATTCATTGGCTTGCAGAACCACCTTTAGAACAGTAACTTGAAATCATTGTATAATTATATTGACTGACTGAGCTGAAGATTTTCCGCTAGTGAATAATCTTTCTCATTGTAGAATGATGGACTTTTTTGGAGGTGGCTTTATAACCCCCCCAAGACTGATGGACAGCATGATCTCTCCTGATGTCTTTCCTCGGCACTGAATGCTCCAGACCAGAAAACTACTGAAACATTTGTTTTCATAAATGTGGTCACATTTGCTAAGGATTAATTAATTAGTCTTTCCTTAATCCTTAACCCCCCAAAAGTGTACTTTATTTCTCACATGCTGCTTGTGCATTTTAGCACAGTGTAATATGTCATGTGTTCTTGCTAATGAGAGGTTGTTGTTAGCTAATTTTACAACCTGCCATGGACCAGATGATTTTTGTTATTACAACCTGATGCTTCAAACTTTGGAACTGAAAGAGACTGTACTGTCATCTTGTTTTTTTGTTTTTTTTTACATGGCTGTGGGTTAAACACAGCAGTAAAAATAACAAAAAAAACTTGTAGACTATTCAAACACACGCAGGCCACTCACTGGGGCACTGAGAGACACAGATGGATCCGTATTGGTACTTGGCATTAGGGTTGGTTTCCATTTGAAACGTCTGCTTGTTATAGATCAGAGCCCGGGGACACTGGGGCACACAGGCTCCGGAGTCATTGAAATGACGACATGCCTTTACAGGAACACACACAGAAAGAAGAGAATCAAAATGAAATACTAAATGCCCCTATGTGAAGCTGCGGAAGTAGATGACAATTAAATAGACATTCATGGCCCCCAGAGGCTGAATCATACACTTCTATGTTTGGCTTCGAACACTGTGGATTATTTTTGATGGCAGGCTATCATATTTGGTGTTTGAAGCCTTTCCAAATTTAACTTGATGTTAAACATAACTTCATAGAAGTAAGGTTGTGCGAGCCACAAGCATGAATATAAGCTCCAGTCCAAGAATGTGCTTCCATGAACTATTGTATTTACAAGCTACATCACATGGCAACAATTAAAGGCAGCCTGACCATCCATACCACAGAAAAACAAAGGAAACAAAGCATTAGTTTCACTTAAACTCTGGAAAACCTGTTTAAGATTTAAAATTGAGCCAGAGAAGTAAAGATTTATTCTCAGCATGAGACACAGGAATTTACACTTAAATCCTTCCTGCAGTTTAAAAAAAATAAAAAAGAATAAAACCATTTTCTTGATTCATCAGAAAACCTCTCCTAACAGACAAAGATAATGCACTTACAAAACAGTCCACATCTTGAGGGCCTTTACATCCTGCTGCACACTCTATGTGACAGCAGTCCCTCGGGCTAGTGCCAAAGCAGCGGCCGTTACACTGTGGAGCGCACACCGTCTTAGTCACTGAAACACACAGAAGAGACGAGTTCATCGAAAAAATGTGTATGCGTGTTGAATCTTTGTGTGTGCGTTTGTCTCTGGGTATTTCTGTGTAGCTTTGAAGAGACATAATGAAGTGAAGAGAAGAGGAGGAGAGGGGAAAAGAAAACGTGGGCTCTCACAGATCTGGCATTGGTTTTCATTTGGTCCCCAGCAATAATCTCTACAAGATTTATGGCATAGGCCTAAAAAAAGAGAGACATAGAAAAAAATAAGTGGTTGTTATAAAAAGAGATGATTTAGAGATGAATTGGAATACGTATAGCCGGCCAGTATTGACCTTTTTCCCCATTGTACTGGATATCAATAGGAGCACTGGAGTCCCGCATAATATCCTGCCAGAAGATCCAGGGGCCATAACTCAGGTATTTGTTATTGATAATCTGCACCCCTCCCTGAAGAATCTCTGTGAAAACATGAGTGAAACATAACGCAAGCTAGTCACAGAAAACAGCTAACACAGCATTTCGCTGATATATCAGTATCAATATCAAAGTATGGAGCAGGTGAATTAAAGTATACACTTAAAAAACAGCACGAGGATAATATTTTTAAGCCTCTAAGAAAATCATAAAGATCAATCAATATAGATCAATATTACAGGTCTACAGATGTGGTCAAAAGTTTATTTCCACTCATCGTGGGTGTGAACGTCGTGGTAATTTTGGACTTTTAATGATTTCTTTAAACTGTTTTTTGCCCAATGATTTTGCAGCATACATGTCTACATGTCTTTAAAAAACAAGAATTAGGTGCACGAGTTTAAATTTATTTTGGATTTTCTCTAAACCACACAGGGTCCAAAATATACACATACACAGTTTATATTTGGTTAAATGTCCCTTAGTAAGTTGTACCTCATCAAGATGCTTTTGCTAACCATTCAAAAAGCTTCTGGGATAATTCTGGATGGACATTTTAACAGATTTGGTAGAGGCCATTTAAATTGTCACAATTTGGCACAAAGGTCTGGGAAATGACCCAAACTGTCACTTCAGTTCTGCTAAGAAGAATCAAGCCAGAAACTTGATGATATTTACCAAAAGCATCTTGATGAGGTGATTGATAGACAATGTGCTAAAGGACCATCCATCCATCTATCCCTTCCGCTTATCTAACTCAGGGTCACAGAGGGCCTGGAGTGCATCCCAGCTGCCATAGGACGAGATGCAGGGTACACTCTGGACAGGCTGCAGGCAATCAGACTCAGGGCGAACACAGAGACACAAACAAGCATTCAAACTCACACCTACAGGTAACTTAGAATCACCAATCAACCAAACCCCACTAACTGCATGTCTTGGGATTGTGGGAGAAAGCCGGAGAGCCCACGGAAACACAGCGTGAACATACAAATTCCACTCAGAAAGGTCCCAGTCAATTCAAAGGAATCATTTAAAGCCCAGACTTCCCATGGCATTCATGCCCATGTTGAATGGATGCAAACTTCTGACCACAACCATATGTGATCAAAGGGACTTCCAGTAGGACCAGGCTTGTCATGAAATGTTGAGTTTAATTGTTCCTTTTAATGTAATGCACCTCTCCCCACTGTTACAAATGCCTTGGGTTTCAGAAAGCATTTCCTTTTACAGAACAAACATCAAACATTTTCGTTCTCTAATATCTGTTTTTCTGTTGTTTTTCTAACCCGTTAGGTTTGCGAGTCCCAGCTGCTGTAGGCCGTTGGAGCCGTCCTTGGGGTAGTTGAAGAAGATGGACAGAGCAAAGCGTCTTTCATACAGGCTGTTTCCTCTGATGATGCGTAGTTGGCCCAGAGGAATCTCTTGAAAGTGGTTCATAGCAATAAGGACATAGCCAGTCACCTCACGGATTCTCTAGAGTGAAGAAGACCATTAATATAAGACGTTATGTCAACAATATACTCTCCACTTTTGAATGATTTTTCCAAACTAACCAACTTGGGGACTGGGGAGTAAGGAAACATGACATTTACCTTGAGGAAGGAGAAGTCCCAGTTACTCTCAATCTGTGTGATCTCCAGGTTTCCCATTACAATCTCACAGCCATAATACCGGTCTCTTAACAGATTGTACTGGTTCTCCTGAGAACCTGTGGAACTGAGTCCATTCTGTGTCCCTGGACACACCTCTATTACAGATAGGGAGTAGAGATGAAAATGAACGTAAATAACACTGGTGAAAGTGAGTACTGTGAGCTGTGTTGTGTCTGTGGTATTTATAGGGTTGGTGACTCTCCCTGATGCTGTGTTCGTGCCTGTGCTGGCTACAGATTTTGATGTGAAGCAGAGAGAAAAAAGCAGGCTGTTACCCGCTTAAATGGAGCAGTCTAGGCCTGGGGCTGATGAGAGGAGGCCAGGGGGGTCAGAAGAGAGAGTGATTTTTTTTTTTTTAATTTTTCCCTCAGACAAAGTGCTTCATTGTTGTAAAGCTATAAATGTGGACAGTGTGTCCCAGTGAGTGATGAGTGCTGCAGTGACAGACAGTGCTTCTGTGTATGCGTTTTTATGTGCGTCTGCAAGCCACACATTGCTGAGATCATACCAAAAGACAATGGGCCGTGTGTGAATGGGACTCTCTGGCAGAGGGAAGGGAAATATCGTGAACGGAAGGTGACATACACACCATCTCTGAGTGACCAGCAAAAAAACCAAAGAACTGGTCCTTTAATGTGCAAACATTAGCCACCTGCAGCACTCACTCAACACAAGTCACATCTCATGTATTCGTTATGAACACATAACACACAGCTACAGGACCCTGACAATTGCTGCATAATAACAATGGAAAGTCACATGCTGACAAAGGACTGTGGCTCTTTTAAGCAAACACCAGCCCTAAATCATTCAGCTAATCTAGAAAGACTCTATTATAGTCAACTTATACTTAAGATAACTTAAAAACAGGCATTAGTACTTAAATCATTTGTTAATATTTTGCATCTATATGCAGCATAGAACATTTATCAAAGGGTTCAGTGAACCGAAATTAGTAAATAAACGAAAAGTCCTGACAGGAAAGAAAAACAGTGTGATTGTTTGACAGCTATCTTAAAAGGAGATCTTTTAATGTCCTTGTAACTGCAGAAAACCATATTAAATTTTATTTGAAAGAATTTACTGACAGTGTGACAATTACTTAATGGTAAATAGAGGTTCTTAAAGCAAATTTTTGCTGTTCTCTGCAGATTTTTGTAGTGCACTGCAAGGGCCTGGATAAGACCCTAATCATGACAATAAAAAAGCTTTCAAGGAAGAGTGGTGTGCTGTGAAGCAAACAAAGGGAGGCTGAGGTTTATCAGTTTATGCTACCGACATCTTTAAGTGCATACAATTAATTTTAGTCTATTCTTTTGCTAGAATTTGTCTGGTAATTGAGGTATTATCTGAATTTCAAGAGATCTAAACTTTATCAAGACAGAATTTCAGGTATGTCCTCACCTTCATGCGTTTGGGATGATGTTCGAAGCCTCCAACACAAAATCACTCCCAGTAAAATGACTTGCCACTGCTCCATGCTGATGTCCAGCCTGTTCACGGAGATCTCTGCATATCACATAGGTTTAGGTAGTCCTCCGAAGAGCTAATATGTATTTTAGGGGAAAATAGACTAAAGAATATAGAGTGTAAAAGTAAAGAAGAAAAAAAAGTCTCTATGAAAGGGAAAATCAACTCAAATCACGAGTCAGAGTGAAGGACAAACGCAACTCCTTCTTCACAACACCCAATATGAGCGCAAACATCCCTCAGACTCCTGAAAACAGTGAACAAGTTGTAGTTTATTATGATGAGGGATTTCCCTCCCAGATGGGGACGTGTGATTGGCCAACATCCCAACCAATCAGTGGTTTGTCCGTCATTTCGAGCTAAAGCCTCGGTTGTTACACTAAAGCAAAGAATTCTGCTAAATTAATGAAGCCTTTGAAAAACGACTGACATAATAGCACTGACATAAAGCGTAATAATTACAAACGTGCCTAAAATATTATAATAACAATAAAGCTGAATGGCGCACGAGTCAATGAGACGGACTCAGTGGACTAAGTACGGGTCGTCCAATGCAGCAGATAACTGGTTTTGGATGTGAATCTTTGTCGTGGGCAGCAGTGTGAACACCAGTTATTTTTGTTTCGTGCTGTCAGCGGTGGAAGCAGCGTTTGCCCCCCCAGTAAGAGCCCAGCGCTCTGAGTGGCTGTACTGTTTCCCCCGTAAAGAGCAGTATTGTCCCCGCAGCCCTGTCAACTGGTTAATCACCCCTTTGATGCGTGTGGAGCAGCCTGCCACAATGGCCACATTGTCAGACAGTCAAGTGACTTCTGAACCCAAAACAAGAACATGCTTAATTTGAGAAAATGGCCTCGGAGCAGACAAGATTCCTGAACACGGAGCTGCGGGTGAAAACGGGCCACTAATGGATGGAAATCATTAACCGCTTCTGACAGATGTACTGTTAATCTTATTTTTGAATGCGGCGTGGAGGGAAGAGCCGAACAATCCACAGTTTGTTTGGAAGCATCCATGGACAGGAAATGGGAAGAATAGCGAGATTGAGATAAACTTGGATTTTAATGTTCGCCTCAACAACCTAATGGCAAAAGACGCCAAGAAATAACACCACGGTGCGGTTTATGTGTACAGTAATTAATGTCTTTGTTGTTCATCTGCCTGGACTTTCTAAGCAGGAATCTCAAATGCTACCTACTCCAGCCTCTTTTTCTGTCCAGCAGGAGGAGCCAGAGTCTGAAACTTGGGCATCTGACTTCACAGCTGCTGCAGGGCCCTGTGGTGGGTAGGCTCAGAGTTTGCACATGGATGGCTATTTTTACGCTGTTTATTGGACATTTAATCCGATCTCTAATTTCTTCTAATAAAAAAATAGCCTTTAATCAAGTCAGTCACTGAATAATGGAAAACTTTGGGGGGGAAAACACAATTGCCCAAAAAAGTTTGAAAACTGTCTTGAAAACTGAGTCAGTTGTTTTGTTTCATAAACAGCAGTCAGTGTGAAACTTTCCTGTTGCTGAGTGAAACGGTGTAAAGTGTAAGATTGTCACCATATGCACTTTTTTATGTGTGTGTTCATTTTTCACATGAGAGTTTCTCTGTTTCCCCGTCAAGAAAAACTAGCTTTGATAGCAGCCTATAGTATCTACAGAGCTTGGCACTTTCACAATGCCACCATGGTGTCAGTCTCTGTGTCAGCCCTGGTGGCCCTGTCCCTTCCAAGGGGAACTGTGAGGGGTGCCTGCTGTGGCCTTTTGCAGTTGCCACTCCCTTCAGAGATTGATGAATTGATTGTGGGGCTGCTGCCAGTGTGTCTGTGCCCTGGGCGAAGGTGTCCCGGTTACGAGTGGGAATCCCAGCTATGGCATCCACCCTGGGGCCACTATTGTAGCGGTCCTGCAGGGGGCCAAGGGGGCTGGTGGCCCCGGGAGCAGCTCTGACTCACATACTGCTGTCACACCCTTGGAGACACAGCAGCACTCTCCCCTACATGGACCTCTGATTGGCTCAGACAAAATGACTCTCTGTGATGTGCAGCAATTCCACAGGCAAACTACCTGATTGTGCCAAACTTCTCTTGATAACAGCAGTTAATAAAGGACAAAAGAAAGGCTGTGTAAAGCCAAATCCCACCCTTGTGTAATATGTGCTGTTAGTCTGACTTTAGTCTTGGCTGATGACTGGTACGGTAAACAGTTTACTGAGTTAAAACTATTCTCCATTAACTCCCACTTCATTAAAAAAAAAAAAGTCTAACTCACATTTCGATTTTTTCATTGTTCAGAGTGATACATGGGTCGTAAGGGACGTCAAAGCTGTTTCCCATTAATCTGCTGAAAAGAAGTTCCCTCTGGACTCACCTTAAATCTGAGTTCAACATGTGAAGGCATAAGAGGATATTGTGACATCACAGTCAGATTGGAGGCCAGATGTGGTCGCAACTTAAAACCTCTGGTGCACACATGAAATCGATTGACTTTTCACTGAACATATATGTTTAGAGGCAACAGTCAGAGTTTTAAAATATTTGACTGTTTATTACAGATTCATCAATGAAGGAGAAGTACAGTTATGTTTAATAATGTGTTGTGAAAAGACAGTTTTTGTAGTGTTGCCTCTGTACACTGCCACAGCAGATTTTAAATCAAACAGTCAAGATGTGACTGAAGTGCACGCTGATACGTCTGCTCCTAGTGTGGTCTTGATGTGGTTAGATGCTGTGAAGCTGTTTTTCTTAACCATGGAAATAATTCTGTCATCATGCACTCCAGTTGTCTTCTCTGATCTTTCAGGCCTGTTGGGAGTTGCTGACTTGATAACTGCATTTATACTTCTTAAGAACGTTGCTTCAGCCATTTTTAATATTTTTATTATCAATCTTATTTATTTGGGTTTTTCAACCTAATGTGGTCTCCCTCACTTGCACTGACATCTCTTATTGGCCTCATGTTTTAAAAATAACAATAAAAAACTGTAAAATAAAAATTCTACACGTTGAATCAACCTCAGACATTGCGTGTTTAATTTGTCCTTTAATTACAAGGGACAGGACTCAAAAATGACCATAACAAAGCAAAACTACAAAAACAGTATCTCTGTCCAACAAATTACGGCCCAAATTGTTCTTGCCATTTAAAGAAATCTAGCAGGGGTCTTAAAGGACACATCACCTGTGAATCAAATACAGTAGTTTGTGTGAGAACCACACAAACTACTACTACTCCTTTGAGCACCACAAGCATACTCTGTAGCTTCCTTTTATTCAAGCAGACAAACATCTTCAAAACTAGGGAACAATGATTGTTAAATATGGATTCGCACATTTGATTTTTGGGGCAAAGTCTCAACTTGAAATTGAGTTTGATCAACAGATAAGAAAAGATAAAAACAGCACGCTTGTAACTGTGCTACAGTTTTCAAATCATAACCAACATGTGCGACAATAAAAAAAATAAATAAATAAAAAAAATGAGCAAGGCAAAGCAAATGTATACTCTGGTCTTTTTATTGATTGATGTACTGTCAGGAATAATTAAATCATTCAGCACGTTTGCGCCTGCTTGGGTTTTTCTGTCTTAAATTTCCTCTGCTTCATATTATCATTCGGTTTCTTTTTGAGAGCAAATTGCCAGCTGGAATGTCGTGCAGCCTCATTTAATTTATTTTTTTTATTTGAAAGTTAAAATCTGAAAATAGTCACTGAGCGGATGTTTAGACACAACACTGCTAGTGCATCGGTGTCACTGCAGATCGTAGGTGAGATACTTGAACGCCGGATATTTCTTACATATAAACCTGTTATCAAAAAGAAATAAAACAACTTGCTAAATAAGGCCACGAAGACAATTTTCACACCAAACCGAACAGAATATAATGCACGTCACACACGCACGCACAAGCTGCTGTCAGTTATCTGCCAACACGCTGACCCCATTATCTACAGGTGTATCAGCAGCGCTTTTGGTTTCACTCAGAAAACCACAGTTCCACTTTCCCGGTTACATCAACATATATACAGTTGCGCCAACATAGAAAAGCATGCTTTTGCATATTAGAAGGTTGTTCGGTAAACTTTACACAAAATCCATAACATTTATTAGTACAGCATTGTTCCAACCAGCAGCAGTGATTAAGACTAACAAATATAGTCTGAAACAGGCTATTATAATTCGCTTTTATTACAGATCTTGTACAGTATTAACATGCCTTACGATGCAGTATTACTATCATCCTCTCTCCTTATTTTTTTGTGAAAAAAAAATCTCCATAAAACCCCCAAATAACAACAAAAAAACAAAAACAAAAATGCAACAGCTTGATCTAATTAGCTAACTAAGGAAAGAAATAACTCAACAAAATAAAGAAACACTCCAGACAAGACAACACCTTCTGTACAACAACAGTGAGTCTAGAGTAAATTTGTGCAACGTGAAATAGCGAGACACGCGTAATGTCATGCCAATTGAGGGTGGATAAATCAGCATGAGAAGCGATGCTGCACAAACGGATTGAAAAATACAAACAAAAATAAACATTCAAAACCATGTAAGCTCTCTTAATATTGCCAGTCACATGCTGTGCTGCATCACTCTCCACAGGGCAGGCCAATAGCAGCATTTTTATTTTTTTTTTTTGTCTGAGCCACAGAGCTGGTACAGAGTGCCTGTTCTGTCATCTGTATCACTTTAGATATCACACCTCGCTGATGCCAGACAAGCTGTTTTAACCCCATTTGTGCCAGGCAACTCAACTAGAACAAATCTTTATTTACAGCAGCGGCTTGTTACAAGCCCACGAGCCAGTACTGGGATATCTCCATGCAGATTAGGAAGCAGTAATGTACAGTGATACTGGGGTTTCTCTTCTTTTTTAAACTAGCTGCCTGTAGCAGTAAATACACATTACAATAAAGGGGACGAAACGATATGATGCAACAAAAAAAACAAACAAACCCAAAAATAAATAGATATTAATGTTAGATATATTGTTTTAGACTGCCCAGTAAGTTGACACATCTTGTTAAATTCAACATAAATAAAACTAAATCACAGCTAAAAGTTTTGATCTCTGAGGAGCATAATTTGGTAGCAGTATGGACAGTTACATTACATTTATCTGTACGAGTATAATAGTAACAGTACTCCCACTTTAATATAATGACATTCTTTATAATTTACACCAGGTCTGTAGTTTCTGAGGGAAGGCTGCTCTGCCGTCATGATTTGAGATCCAACACAAAACTGCTGAGCTAACTGAATGTTGGTGGAGGTCTGCAAAGTAGAGCAAATCCATATATCTTTACAGTATATTATACAGTACATATTTATTTGTTTATAGATTGTAAATAACTTAGATAAAGTTTGCTTGTAAATGATTAAAAATGCTCACCACAGACTCAAACAAATCAAATTAATCAAAGAACGGAAAAAAATTAAAAAGTATTTGGAGGGTGGAGGAGATGGGGGGAGGGGAGAAAGCCACTGAGAGTCACCCCCTGGGAGCTTTTCAGCATTTTTCCTCTCTATGTAAACACAATGGAACCCCTATAACCACAACCTGGAGCTGGCACCCAGGCTCTTCCCCACTTTACTGACCCAAGCCCTTCACTTTTTGTTCTTCAGCTGATTGGCCAGCCAGTCAAGGCCCTCGTACAGGCCGTCCCCACTGGTGGCACAGGTGGCTTGAATGTACCAGTTGCGGTGACGTAAGGAGTGCAGGCCCAGCTTGTCTGTGATCTCTGCAGCGTTCATAGCATTGGGCAGGTCCTGAACAAAATCACAGAGGACAAATTGTCCATCAGGAAGTTGGTGAGGAAAGAGACGTAAAGGAACGTTACCTAATGTGACGCATACCTGTTTGTTGGCAAAGACTAGAAGAACAGCATCCCTCAGCTCGTCTTCAGCCAGCATCCTCATCAGCTCCTCTCGAGCTTCGTTGACCCGCTCGCGGTCATTGCTGTCCACCACAAAGATCAAACCTGCAGGAATAATGTTTAAACATAACAAACACAATCAGGTCACATCACATTTTTAGAAAAGCATATTATCAAAGCA
Organism: Hemichromis elongatus; assembly: GCA_015108515.1. Classification (NCBI taxonomy): domain Eukaryota; kingdom Metazoa; phylum Chordata; class Actinopteri; order Cichliformes; family Cichlidae; genus Hemichromis; species Hemichromis elongatus. Next base: position 30,090 of record VUQR01012199.1, read on the forward strand.
TGTTTAATGGTTGTCCGGGATTTGTACATGACTAAGATGAAGGTAATTTGAAACAGTTGGAGCCTGTATGCAAATGACATCATCTGAAGGATTAGTCAGATATGTCCTTAGGTGCTGGGGGTGAGCGTGTGCTCCAGGATCCACAGCAGGACTGGAGAGGCCTTTTTTTAAAACTCTAACTATACTGGCTGTTTTAACCTAAAATGCTTTTGATGCATCTCACCCTGGGTGTTCTGGAAGTAGTGTCTCCAAAGAGGACGGATTTTGTCCTGGCCACCCACGTCCCACACAGTGAAGCTGATGTTTTTGTATTCCACCGTCTCTACATTGAAACCTGGGGTGGATGGGGCAACAAGCAAATAGAAAATGGGTCACATAATCTGGACAATCTCTAAGACACGTTTTTTGTTTGTTTGTTTATTTAAAGGCAGATAGTCACGTACCAATTGTGGGGATGGTAGTGACAATCTCCCCCAGTTTCAACTTGTACAGGATGGTTGTTTTCCCTGCAGCGTCCAGCCCCACCATTAGAATCCTCATCTCCTTCTTGCCGATCAGGCTCTTCAACAGGTTCCCAAAGATGTTTCCCATGATGACTCGGGAGGAGAGGAGGTGGGGGCACAACTGCAACAAAACTGTTACACGGGCTGCTTTGTGGCTATACATAGCAACAAGCAGCCAAAACAGACAGTGAACCACGTTTTAGAGTCAAAACCACACATGCACACACATACACAAGAAACGTGTTATGTGACAGTAGCTGTTCAAAAGCACCTCTCAACATTGGCACCTCTCTTACAGTACGCAGCCGTGCCCCCTCAGAGGAAAGCCAGGAAACATACACTTTACACCTGACTCGAAGGCTGCTTCTTTACAGTGACAGCTCACTGGAAAAAGAGGCAGCCATGCTGGATCTCTGTTATGTGGCTCAGCTTTCATGTGGTGCTGAGTAACCACCTTTTTATGCTCTTTTTAGGCAACTGAAGATATGCCAGGGTAACACTCATTTCATATTACGTTATTATGACACATAACCTAAGGCTGTCTATGGTTGCACACAGGCTCACAGAGCTGAGGGAGGAGAGTGGCCCTTCAGTGGTAATGGGCCCTTTACAGGCCAACCTTGCCTGTTAATTTTGCTAACACACACTACACGGGTCAAACTGGTTTTTAGAGGGTTATTTCAAACTAGCCGTGGCAGTCTTCTGTGTGGCAGTGAAGTACCCCTCTTGTCTGTTTAATGAATGGCCGTTTTAGCTCTGACTAGCTGGGTTTCCATTCATTTCTACCAAAAGCACGGGCAGCAGATGCTAGCGTAGCCCGTTGCAGCTGCAGTGGCCGCACATCCACACACATCTGTCATAATGCGAGGCGAAGACGGCGAATGCTGCAATCGAAGCAGGCAATGAATTTTGAACACAAATCACGTTTCTTTCGGCATTCTTTCAACATTCATTTTTCGAACATAATCTGCTTGCTATCATATGAGCTAATATCGTCGGTTTTTAATTGAAAGCATAAATAAAATCTCCGGGTCAATCTGTGTGCTATAATCCCCCCTCTTACAGTCACGACAAACGCACCAGTCGGCCTCATGTCGTACATTAAGGGTCGTTCATTTCCCCCCTCGTAGCATTTAAAAGGCAACTCATGCGGCGATAAATTAAGCCACCTTTTTAGCGCTCGTATACATCTTTGAGCATTTTCACCATTTGCATCTCGTTCACACTTACCCGTCAACGGCAGGAAGGGTACCAGCTGGATTCAGGCGAAGGACTGGATGATAGTCTCGCGATGAGGTGCCGCTGTGACACTGCGCGTTCTCGCGGTAGTTGGATTGCCAACCTCTCATCGCCCGGTGACTTGTTAAAAGCAGCAGCACTGCTGTCTCCATCTCTGAAAAGTTATTGTATGGACCATCAGCTTACAGCTTATTTGAGGCTTGTCTTCTTTTTTTTTTTTTAGGGATATCAAAGAATAATAAATAGTTTGATAGCGTTATTCTCACTATCTCACAAATGACTTACACGTTTTAGATGGTCCAAACCAGTTTTAAACGAGAGCCTGCAGGCGAACAGCCTTGAATAATTAACGTAGGAATCATCTTAATGAATAAGTAAATGGCTGACTGTAACAAGATGCCAAGTGATACTTCCTAGCAGTGTTTCGCAGATAATGAGGTGACAGGAGGGGACAAAAGCATGGAGTAAATCAATATTGTAGTTGGTTTACCTTTGAGCATTATTTTATTTATCAATGGATGGATTATTTTATTTATTAAAAATGTCAAGTATTTCTATGGCTTTTTGGTGCCTATGCTATTTAATGAGATTGCTTCATGCATGTGTGTAAGTCCAAAATGCTGCAGACTCACTTCCCTCATAGTTTTAAGATGTTTTTCTTTTTTTCTGCATTTTCATTGAATGAAGTTAAATAAAACCAAATCTGTGGTCAATGCCTTCTCGCTTTCTTGTTTTCTCTCATGGTTTGTACACTTGTAAACTGCACTGCACTTTGAAATGAATGGAAATTAAAAAAAACAAAAAGAAGAAGAAGCTGCCTAAAGAAGAAGCCAGAACAACACTCATTCAAACTGGCCCTGCAGCCGTAGGTGAGTCCAACATTTGCCTCATTCCTCCTCTGTGCTGCGTGTCAGTCAGTGGTCCAGTAATAGATGTGTTTATCAATTCAGCGGTAGAGGCAGAGAGGAATAAAGAAGGGAGCAGATGTTTGCAGCTGCAGACCAGATTATGGGGTGGAGTGGATGGTGGGGTGAGCATGCAGGAGTTTGTGTGCGCGGGGAGTTTGGAGAGGGTTACAGGGGGGTGAAAGCGGGCCCGGGTGGTGGCAGGAGAGGTAGGGTGTGGAGTTATGACTTAAGGGAGCCTTTCCTCTGAAGTGTCTGCCAGCGTGCACCCCAGCAAACACAATCACAAGTCTCGTTGGTTCTGCTAGCTGAACTAATGAGGGCCTGCACGTTGAGGGCAGGGGCTTTGATGTTCTGGGTAGCTGGCTCCTTGTGTTTTTTCTCTCTCGCTCTCCTCTGCCTGTCCCACATCAAAAATGAAAGGGGACTTGAGAAGCAGATGTTTCGAGGCATATATTTATACAGAGTACACTTTTATTCACCCCCTTCGCCGCACTCCATTTGTCCTTTGCTTGTGCATCTCTGCCGTATGTGCAGCAAGGATCTATCTCGCTATCTTCATATCCAACTAAACACGCTAAATCGCCTTATTTATACATATAATCATGCTGTCAGTCAAAGTGGGTAACTTTTATCTCTCCATACTTCCTCTGTCTTTGCCTGCCTCTCTTTAATTTCAGCCCAGTCTGGATGTCATTACTGCTGGGGGGGGGGGGGGGAAAAGTTTGTTTTTG
>VUQR01012199.1:46127-65373 GCA_015108515.1 Hemichromis elongatus
CAAAAATTTAATTTTTTTTTTTTCTTTTTTTTTTTTTTTACTAGTGTAAATATAAAATATTTATTTCTGAGGATTTTTATACTGTTCTAGAGAGTAAGAGAATACTTTTTTTTTTTTTTTAGATTTTAATCAAAAGACTTAGGTTCCAGTTGGTTTTGTACTGTACAATAGAACAATAAAGTCTATATTTTCAATTAAGCTGCCCTTGTGAATGTGTCAACAGATGCCATTATGTGTGTTGTGTTTGCTGTATTTGAGAGAGTTTTGACTACGGACCAAGCCAACATATAAGCCTGTCCCTGGGTGTCCTTTTCTTAATCCTATTACCACCACCAAAGCAGCCTCTTTCTCCAGCTCCACAAAACATCCCTGCATCTGTGCTACCAACCACAGAGACAGACTGTTTATCTGCCCACATACCTTATTTTATACAGTATAGGACTTACTTCATTTGCTTAAGGCCTGAAAGAAATATGAAAAACTTCAACACCTGGCAATGTAGCTAACCACAGGAGTTTGGAAAGCGTCACACTTCTCAGTTCACCACAGAGAAGGAGCAATCAGGGTCATCCAGAAAGGGCAGAGAGAAGGAAAAGCAGTAACATGCAGGGATGAGAGTGCTTCAGAATTAGCATCATACTACAGTGTAGATTTAACATGGGCTCATGTGCTTGTGGCATGAAATTAGAGAAAATATTATAAAAAAATAAGAAGAGAACAGCAACGTTATTAGATAAAGTTGACGGTTTATTTATCTGGAAGAACGGCTCAGGGTGAACTGAACAAAAATACTGCAAATTCATGATTAGTAAAGTGAGGAAATGTCAATTAATACAAAAAAACCCAAACAAAAACTAAATTGATTAGAGAAAAATGCTGTTGACCTATACATAACTATTGCTCTGTCTTCTATCACTGGAAAACAGGGGTTAACACACCAGAACATGATATGGCTTGCTGTGTAATAACTGACAAACTGAGAGAAAAGTCAGGAGCTGACGGAATGAAAACACACAAAACGAGGCAAATCTGGCTGGAAAGTGAAATAATCAGCAATCATGGGCAGACAGAAACAATAGAAAGCAAAAGTGGTGGATTTTTTTTCAGAGTTCAAATCCCAGGCATGAGAGTGAGGTGGGAGAGCTGGTGGAGAATGAAGTGGAGGGGGCGCTGCCTGTGGGAGTGCTAAGGAGTCAGTGATAATTAGCTCAATTAGTGACAAAGGCAGTGTAATAAATACCGACTTAGTGTCTGGGTCCCTGCTGGCCTCTCCCTGCGCAGCCTGCGATGTGGCCCTAGCCTGACGGACAATTCATTAAACTGACAAAATACCCCACCGTCCAGGCGTGACGCAGCGAGTTAGCCCCCTACAGGCCCAGCTCATTGTTCTAATTGTCTGGCCTGGAGTCACTTTGTGGCCGCCTCCTCTTTCACCCACCCCGCCTTCACACTCTGCCTTCAGAAAACCCATGGAGTTAATGCCACTACCTTACTCTGCAAGTAGGTGATCGGCAGGTTGGAAAAAAAAACAGTAAGAGTTCCTTGGGGTGGGGCTGCTGGGAGGGGGGTGGCAGTGGGTAGGCAGTGGGATTAGCGAATGGAGGTTGCCTGGGAGTGCTGGGAGCAGCACTGATCGGAATGTAGGAGAGATGAGTCCAGAAGCTCGGATGTGGGACAAAGCGAGAGTTAATAAGGAAAGATTGAAGGGGCTGGCGACAATGGGCTGCCACCCGAGTCGAGATGAAATTGCTTCCGAGGATTATTGGGAGAGGGTGTGAGCGTTGTAGGGTTTTTGTGTGAGTATGAGTTTAGTTGGGTATTTGTGTGTTTGTGCTTCAGTGTGTGTGCAAGGGTAGGGGGAGCGCTGGATTGATGGCTGCCCCTCTGGTTGGGGAGCAGGGGACCAAGGAAGGCTAACCGGCTGTTCCCACAGTCTGTTCTGCTGTAGCCACCTTTGACACACGGAGCTGTCAGGCGGCAAGCAGGCAGCTATGGTGAGAGGGGCACAAACAAAAACAACAGCTCCACTACACAAAAGTCACTCGCTTTATGGAAGGCCAGTGGAGAAGCGCAGACTTGGAGGAGGGAAGGAGGACAGGAATGTGTGACGGGGAGGATTTAAAAAGAAAAAAAAGAAATAGAGATGGTACAAAATTGTACGGTTGAGTCCCATTTTGGTTTTGGTTCCTGCCAGCTACTGTTTTGCCAATATCTGGAGATAATAATAACGCGCTGACATCCAGTCATAGCCTGCTCATAAGTGAGTTACGTGGTGCATCGCAGTGTTAGCTCCTTTACAATTTGTTCCCGTGGCTTGCTTATGGTAACTTTTCCCGTCGCTGTAAATTCGGCTTTTATTTTTTAGAGGGAAAAAATTGTCTCTGGTCATAACAGGCCACAGCAGGCTAAAGGGTGAAGGTTAATGGGGCAATTTTGCTAATTATGTAACTCAACAATGAGAATTAAAAAGCCACGCTGCCTGCAACTGACCTGACAGCTACAAGAAATGCTTTTCACATGCACAAATCCAGGAAGCAGGTCACATGCAAGAAACATGGCATACTGAAGGCACAGCAGCTTCATATTAAAATTCCTGCTACAGCTACGAAAAATGTTTGGCCCGTTGGGTGGAGCTGGCTGTTAATTCGAAGGCAGCATGATAAATAATTTATAATTGGGGTTGGGCCACTGCACTGAATGAAAGGCCGTTTACAGTGCTTGTGATTGACAGTGCGGTGTGGCATGAGTCTGGCACGCAGTAGTGATTTGATTTCAGTGCTCGCTTCATGTTTCATTGTAATCCTAGCATTCAATTATGGGTCCATTTTAAATTAATTTGGGGCATTGTTTTTATAGGAACCCCCATATCAAGCTTGTGTAATAATCAGAAGAATTGAGTTTGGTGCCATTAGGTGACCACAGGGGTATTATCTAACGAGATGTGCATTTACAGCTTTGTCACTTGGATATTAAATAAAGAACTCAAACTTACAGAAAACTACCAAGTGGATTAATAGCTGTCAGTGTAGTGGGTCAAATTTACTCAGATTCAATTCAGGATTCTAGGAAGTGATAATAAAAAAAGAGCATGCGTGTGCGCATGTGTTAAGTTTGTGCACACAGTCGAGCCAGTGTGTGCGCGTGTGTGGGTGTGTGGATGGCAGCTGGGAGGCAGACATGGTCCAGGAGAAGAATCATCCCCTAGCAACTGACCTTTTCGCCAGATGGCAGCTCCAGAGTAACAGCCACCCAGCATCACAATGGCCGTGGCCTCCTAACATCTCCATCACTTCATCATCTTCTAGCCTTCCACAACCTGTCACACAGGAGAGGAGGGAAGGTTAGATTCACCCCAGCGAATATACATGCTCCGAGCATCCTGTTTGTGCTTCTCCTCTCGCTTCAGTTCCAAAAATTTCCAAAACATTGGTTTGAGCCTGCCTTCGCCTGTTCCCATGTTTCTGGGGTGTGCGGTGGGCCAGTGGAAGGCATGAGAAAAGGACTGATTTAGGAGAGACACAGCGAACGCTCACTGCTGTCCGCAAACCTTCAGACACTCTCAAACCACTGTTTTCCGTTGTTGGGTTTTGTGCACATAGTGAATCAGGGTGGGAATGTGGACAGACCACTCGACCATGGTGAGCAATCAGTATGATGTCTGTGGTCAGGTTCAGTGCCCCTATGGAGTGAGATGGAGAACTAGCCCTGCAGTTAGTTAAGGTGGAAGGGATATAACTGTGCATATATATATATATATATGTATATATATACATATATATGTATATATATACATATATATGTATGTATATGTGTGTGTGTGTGTGTGTGTGTGTGTATTGCGATTTGTGTGTGTCTAATAGTCCAGCACTCATCACACGTGTATAAAAATGTTTTCAATTGTGGCCTCCTGCATGTGAACACACGACTGAATGTCCTTGGGGTGATAATATATTTTGATTTTTCAACACGCTCACACGCATACGCATTGTCTGGATTGTCTTGGCTTGATGGCTTTTTCTCTGCTGGCCCATTTTTTGTTGATATTAAATTCTTTGCTAAACCTCAAAACTCCTGAGACAAAAACCTCACCACCATGGAACATCACCTCTAACTAAACACCTAAAGGTGTCCCTAAGTTCATCTGAACCGCCAAAGGGCCAGCTTTAGGTACCATTTGAAATGCACAGGCAATGATTGGGTGAGAACGATTATGGAACAAGAAAAAACTAAAACTCTCTCGTTACACATCTGTGAAAGGTTAACCTGGCAAAGCCAGATATGTGGCAACAAACAGATAAAGTGCCATGTCAGACTGTGTCCCAGTGAAATTAAGCGTTTCAGCTGGAAAACTGTGCGTCAGAGTGCGACTTTAAACCACGCCGTACTCCAGGGTAGACAATATGCTAGCAAACACTGTAAGAGCTCCCGTAAACAGAGCAGTAATGATAGGGAAAGACTTTGGGAAAGGACAACCAACAGTAGAATATGTTTACAGACATCTGACAATGTACGGGTATAGCACAGCAACATTTCAGCTCTGAGATCCACATGAAACATGAGCACAAACTGTGGTGGAATCCATGTGACACAACATGAGCCTGTGCATAATTTCACCTGTCAGCATGGATGAAGCACGCATTCAGTTAACTCAAACAGACAAGCCAGTGATAAACTTCACCGAGCTGTGTCTGGCTACGCTGAATGTTAACACTTCTCCTCGTCCAAACGTATCTTTGCAAAACTGTCCGCTGCTGGATTTGTTTTACTTGCCTAAGTGCGAGATCAATGAAATCTGAGTGACCACAGCACAGATAGAGTAATTTACTGCTTTTCACTTAACCAGTAAAGATGAGTCAGCTTGTTTTATTGTCTGCAGGCTTTTGTCTGAGGCCCAGCATGCCCTCATTCGAATCAATAAACAACACTGAGACATTTTTGACGGCATGTGCTAATTATCTCTGTTCTAGTAATACTCTTGGGGACAAAAAGAAGTGCCCTGCTTTTGGTTTTAATTCCGAGCTGTGTTTTACAGCGACAGTGGGTGAGCGCTCCAGCACTGACACAGCAGCAGAGGAATGTTTATTTGCTGCAGTTTAGGAGCTGAGTGGCTTGCAGGAACTATGACACATTCCCGTGTCACCGGCTCTCCCGCTCACAGACACACTTTGACGTTCACACATTGGCGCCCCATGCGTTCATTCACAGCTTCATACAGAGACATACACACACACACACAGCTATTCCCTGCCATTGTGTTTTACCCACATCAACAAAACGTGGCAACTCTGGATTCTGAAAGCGTGCCCAATCTGCACGCTCATTCAATTACTACTTAGTATGACATGCCTTACTAGGCCTAACACTTCCCCTGTGTGTAACAGAATGCATGTGTGGCAGTCGTACAGTGACTTGAAGATGAATTATTCACAGCTTACTTCAGCGCTACAGGGGACCGCTGCCCACAAAGTGTGCTAGCGTGCACGTGTTTGTGTTACGTTTATGTGTGCACTTTAGTGTTTGTGTGGCTGGCTGAGCATACCTATCCATCTTTCTCTCTGCAGTCCTATCCATTATCCCCAGCATCTGGCAGCCAAAGCCTGTAAAGAAGACATTTCTCTTGGCAAGTGTTTTTTAAAGGCAGTGACACAGGGGACAGCCAACCACAGGAGCCACACATCTTCCAATCTACATTCATACTGAGAACTGCTTGCATAAGAGAACCGCCCCAGTCTCCTTCTCTTGCGCTCACTCATAACACACACACATTTTCTCTTCGTGTCACACTTAAAACACACACAAGATACTACTCCCACCCGCTTCTGTCTCTCTGCAATATACTCACCCAACCTTTGAGGCCTAATCACTTCCAGAGCCACAGCTATCCTACAAAATGTGCCAGCAACCTTTCAATACTTTTTACACTCTGAAAAGGTCCTCGGGGGCTTTTAAATGCATATCCTTTTATTGTTGATTGTAATGTGCAGGCTGGCTGTTTGGTTAAGAGACATTAAATATCGCATCTTCGTGACATGCAATACCCAAAGTGCAAATTTAAATGAAGATAATTGCACTTTAAATGTCATCGTTTAACACGAAAGGGCCCTGAACTAACAACGCTGTCTTAAAGAGGTGAATATTGAAAGAATAATTACACCCTGAGAACACCTGAATGTGACCTTGCTTGACACTCATCTGCTCCATAAACACATTCTTAGCATAAGTGAAATGGCACAATAAGAGCATTAATTAATACCACATGCATCTTGTCGCCTGTTCAGGGTTCAGCTGCAGTGAGGAGCTTCTCTGAACAGCAAGCATGTGGGAAGACACTTTTGCTTTACTTGGCACTAGTCGCAATGTTTTCTGGCATCTGGATCTTTTAGAACACAAATGGGTGTGTAAGCTTGATAGAATAATGATTCTGATTTTGATAGGTTACCAGCTACCCATCTTTCTTGCAACCAGATGATTCTGATCATAAATCTTCTGGGATAGAAAAAGCTTTGTGTGACAGCAGCTTGATTCACTTTTTAGAAGATGGATGACTTATGAAAACCTGCAAGTCAGGTGAATTGCAAACTGTTTAAATCTGTGCAAGTGTTCATCCATGAAGACCTTGGAAAATAAATGTTAAAGGCAGATAAAGGAAGATAAACATATCCGCCTGAAGAAACTGAACCAGTACTCTTAAACTATCATGTCTCTGAGGTGATTCAGTGGATAGGATGCTCTATGATTCTAACAAAACTTGATGGTTTTCTTATGACTTGTTCAACATGAATGCACAGATGGCAAATGTGACTGCGGATCACATCCTGGGTGAGAATACATGTCTGAACTAGTCTTTGAAATGAAACTCTCCATTGAGGCTACAATGTGATAAAGCTTAGTATAACATGTGTGTGCATGTCTTTTAAAAAAAATTTTTTTTAGAGCCGTGTATACATAGGTCATCTGTTATGACAAATGCCTTAAGACAGCACCCTTAAGGAGCAAAAGCCATTCTCATCATGTCAGCATCAATGAGCTGTGCAGACCTAGTAATTGAAATATGCTGCCATCTAGTGACAACATTTCCGAATTACAAGCTTTATTTTTTTTTTCAATAACTTTATAATATTCTGTATAAACTCACCTGATATTTGCTGGCACCGGGTTGGACCCCCTTTAACCTTTAGAATTACCTTAGTTCTTCACAGCATAGATTCAACAGGGTGGTAGAAACAGTGGACAACTTAAGGCCATGTCAGTGAAGCTGTCATTTACATTATGCTTAAGGAGATTTGCTGTACATCCATGTTGGCAATCTCCTGTTCCACCACATCCCAGAGGTGCGCTATTGAACTTAGATCTGGTCATTCTGAAGGGCATTTGAGTACAGTGAACTCCCTGTCATGGTAAAAAAAAAATTGGATCTTATCCTACTGGAAGCTAGAAGGAATGACTTTTGCATTAAGAGACGCTCTTCTGCATAGATAGGTAAGATTAATTTCAGCATAAATTTGATATCTACAATAAAAAAAAAAGGATTACAGTATGAGGTAGTGCAGAATTGTATATGCAACAGTGATCGAACAAGATAATATACGAAATCTAGTTAAAGGGAAAAAAACAATAAAATTATGCAAAATGGTGCAAATGGTCATCATAAATAATATGTACTTTATAAATCTGAGAAAGAGAACAAGGAAGGTTTAATACAGAAAGGTGTGTTCACCTGTCACAATAAGGACAGCTGTTGTACAGCTTCACAGAGAACAGAAAGAATGGTTCTCTGAAAAACTCTTAATAACAGCCAGGAAAAACAAATCTGAGGGAGAATGAGCTGCTGCCTCAGTAATGTGGACTGGGTGTGGTGTGATGGAGAGCAGTTTATGGTTCCAGTCTTGTTGATTAGCTTGCTGGCATCTCTGGCACTGATGAAGCGCCCACAGCAGACAGCAGCTAAATACTCACTACGACAGACTGGTAGAAGACCTCCAGTATCTTGGTTCAGTCATTGAAGGTTTTGGGCTCCTTGTACGCAGCGTCACTGCTGGTCCTCCAGTCCACGCTGTCATTCAATGAACACGCAAATACATGTAGCTGTCCACTGTTTCCACCTTCACCCATGTTTTTAATGGGCTGAAACACAATTTTTTCCTCCAGGACGTCAAAACCATATCCTTTTTCTTGCTTACATTCAGGAGGAGGTGATTTTATTTAGGAGACAGGACAGTCTCTATAGTGCTAACCACCTTAACCACAAAAGTGATCATTAATGGGTATTAAGTTAGCTATTAGCTAACAGAACAGTATCCAATATGTCTTGATGACTGTGAAAAGAAAGGCTAAAAACAGACAAAGTGAAAACTTTAACAAATTAATAGGATTGCTTATTTAGCTGTAAACCATTTTATTTAATAAAAGAGGGGTTGTTGAACCTGAATTGGGAGAACTGCCACAATCTCTACCAGCCGGTTATGCTAAGGTAAGCTAGTATCCCAAGTAGATCAAGTTTTTGCAGATAGTTAACACAAAGCGTCTGCAAGGTATCTCCAAAATAAGCTCAGTTTGAGATCAGATCAGTTTGATAAAGCAGAGATGTTTAGCTAGATATTGGTAAGTCAGATTGCAGGTGCACTGTCAAACAATAACAATACAATAGACAGCTGTAGTGATTTACTGGAAGTGTGTAAGGTGGGTAAATGTGATAAATAACCTTAATAGAGAATCAAATGAGAGTGCTGACTGAAAGCTTCCTGTTGAAGACAGGTTGCATTTCTTTGTAAATTCACTATAAGACAGAGTACTCGCCCAAGTATTGTAAGCAGACCGTTTTCTCAGAATTGTAAAAGCTGCACACCACAGATATATGATGTTTTTCAAGTAATTTTCCATAAAGAGCTTTTGCACTGATGCACTGAAGCTTTTTCAATAAGTCAAAACCATTTTTAAGGCATTCAAAATACTGAGTTTGGTGAGTGGACAAGATGACGTGGTATTTATCTTTTTACATTTAAAGGCTGAAGATTACAAAACTAATGAGAGGAGTCAGGGGTTCAAGTGACAGAAAACTCAACCTGTCAATAATGACACTCTGCACTCTTCTTCATTAACTTAACAACTGCCTTCATCAGAGAGTTTATGGGTGCAATGACATTTGCCTCTTTTTTTTATTTTATTTAAAGCAGCATCCTTCAGTATATAGAGAGCTAAATAATAACTTATATTGACTTGTATAACTTAATCAGTATACATTAGACCATAATCTATGATTTTAAGTTAAAAGTTAAAAGCTTACCAACAATAAATCAAAATCTTGTTTATGACTTTGAAAATTAGTTTGCAGAGAAAAAATCTATTAAAACATTAACTAAAGGGATTATTTATTCCTTTACACTTAAAACATTTTTGACACTAATGCTGATTGTTTGTATTATGTTATTGTTTGTATAGTTATAGCGTTGGGTTTGACTTTTATTTAAGTAAAAGTACTGTTATAGTTGCACCTGGAATTTGTATGTGGGAGCAGCCAAAATAGACTTTCCTTCTGCAAAGGACAGAAAAGGTTAAATCTAACCTGAAACAGGAAAAGAAAAGTGCTGCGATATGGCCGCAAAGGTCACATAAGGAGAGAGCAGTATTGTTTAAGGTTGTCCCTATTTAAAACTACTGCAGGTGTGCTTGTGACAAAAAATAAACTGCTTACCCTGTGAAGGCAGAAAAAACAGAAAAAGTTACATGTTTTGGATTTAAAATCTAAAATATTAAACTTTTTGTGTCACTGTAGTAATATTAAAAACATGTGTTTGAGGGTTACGCTACTCTGTAGTATACAATATAATGTACCTCCTGTGCTGCTAAGCTAATAAAACATTACAATTATATAAATAAATTATTGTTATTTCTATCCACATGTTTTTGTAACAGCTGGGTTAAGGAAAAAAAAGTTATCCAACATTTGTAAGTGATGCTCGTGTTCGATGCTGATTAAAATTGATCGTCTTTTACTTTACAATCCGGACAAATTAATTTGTCATTTTTCCCAAATTTTGTATGTTAACACTCTTCATCAGAGCTTGTGGCTTCTTGCAAGATGTCATATTATATGTTACATACAGTCAAGCTTCCCTGCAAATAGTAGACCAATATAATATTACTGTTAGGCTAATAGATGGAGGTTCTTTTTTGTGAACTACAGCTGCTACTGCAGCTAAAGTGAAAATTTAGTATTTGCTTTAGCTGTTGTCATAATGAGATTTTTTAACTGTCTAGATTTTTTTTTTATGCAGACAGTGATCGCAAAGTCACATAAGCCTTTCATGCGTTAATAACGTTGTACATTATACAGATTACAAGTAATTTCTGTGCTGTCTCTTGCTTAAAATTTTAAATGGACTGATGAAGCTTGCTGTGCATATTAAAATAAGAAAAGTATGAAACCTATTTGAGTATAAGTGTCAAATGAATAATTCTACAGTTTCTCTAGATCAGTTAAAACAAGTGTGTCTGAATAATCGCCTGAGGCCACGGCACTTGACCTGCAGGACAACGAAGTTCATCAAAAATGAGACTCTTTTAAAAGATGTGTCTGTTTACTCGAGCACAATGTGTTTGTAACATGTTTGTACCAGTGCTGCTCTAGTGTATATTACATTTCTGCCTTTTCATTCCTGTCATGCATATCTTATTTTTGCTTTAAATTAGAACAGGGTTTTTTGTATGTATTCCCTGTTCTTTTGTTTTTTTTCTTTCATCTCCAATTGTCTTCTTTTTATTTTATTACTTCTTTGAAAAACACCCTGTGACTGTTTATGAGTGTTATACAAATAATTATTGCATGCATCTTTGGATAAATATATAGTGATATCCTTTTAGTCACTGATAAAAAGTTGTTTTGTTTTGTCTTGCATACTTAAGTAGCTCAATTCTATTCTCCTAGCTTTTGTTTAAATGTGACACCACGAAACACTTCAAAAGCTGGCTTGTAATTGATTTATTTACAATAGGAAGCATATAATAAAATTTAGTTTTATGTGAGAAATGTCTTTAAACGACCCAAACTCGCTGTCACAACATAGCACATTATAGGTCAACTAGTTTTCAGCCCAGGTCGAGCAGATGCTATATTTAACTTCTGGAACTGTTAAGCGACTGGAAATATTCAAGATCGACAACATCCAATCTCAGATTTTGCCATGTCTTTGAAGAATGGAGGCATTTAGTTAAAGCTCAGAAGTTTTGCAAACAGACGTAGTTAAATGAGTTAAATTAGCCTCCTGCACAAACACCCATTAGAAATAATGAATTAAAGAATTCATATTACAATCTAATTGCATCAAACAATTCTGGAAAGCAAAATTATAGCAGAGGATTGCTCTTCACTCAAATGGTAAATACACGCCTCAGATTAAAATTTTAACTGGTTTATACAAACATATGTAACTTGTTTCAAGTTAAATTGTATTAAAACTACACCGTACATTACAAACTTATCGTATATGTCCAGTGTATTCTGATCTGAATTTGATTTGTATCTAAAAGAACACCGCTATATTAGATAAAATATTACACTCGCCACCAGGCGAGTGTAATATTTGACATGTTTGTTTCTATCTTTATTTTACTATTATTGTTCAGGATTTAAAAGAAGATATTCTTGAGAGAAAAAAAGAATGTAAAAATCCCATTTACAATAAATGTAACTTTATTGACAGTAAAAAGTTTTTTAGAATATCGAGGGGCGCGCATTTGTAACTGCAAGAACATCTTTGAAAGCAACATGACTTTTTTTTTTAAATAATGAGGCAGTTGTACATCTTGAACTTTGAGGTAAAGTGTTTTGTCATGTTACATCATTCACAAAATATTGTATAACATTGAGTCCACACAAGGAGACAAAAACCCATGCCTCACTTTCACTTCTTCAAATTACTTCACATTTCAAAAATAATTCACAATTTAGGTAAAAGCAGAAAATGACAAGCACACATGCTATAATCCATTCACACGCACACACACGTTTCTCTACTTATCAAACCAAGTGCATTTTTAGATTTACTTTTTTTTTCTCAAACAGTTTCAAGTACATTTTGCTTGCTATTAAAGGAAATCAAGTTAAAACTATGAAGCAGCAAACCCACAATAACAAGTAAGAATACTGAGTTTGGTCTCATTCATGTTCCCAATATTAACATTGTCAGATAACTCACCATACTGTAGCAATAAGGTATTTGGGTGCTATAAAGAAGCAGGAGGTAACATTTCATGGATTTGAGGAATATGCTGGATAAGTTTTGGAATATAGCTGATTAAATACACCAAGGCTGAAACAAACAACACTAAATAGATAACCACAAGTGACAACTGAACATATCCAAAGTGATTCATTGTTAATTAATTTTTAAATAATTTATTAACTCACTTATATTATAGAAATTGTCTAAAATCTCAGCTTCAACCACTGAGTGCAAAACCACAAAAGAATGGTTTTAGTTGAACTGATATTTAATTATCAGTCACACAATGCAGCAAACTTGAGTGCAGACCGCTGTAGGACTCTGTAGAAGGCCGGCTTCGTTAGAAATATACTGGCGTTGCAAATTAGAGGAACAGTTATTGTGAGTAATATGTGTTTTTATCAGTGCAGTCGAACAATCCAGAAAAAAAATTGTAAAGCCATTAAGTGCTTCAGCAAAGATGTTCATATATAAGCAGAGAAACTAAAAGTGCAATCCTGTATAGGTATAGCACCCTGGGCTATCTCAGTCTTGCTCTTAATGTACACTGCATGGCTCATGGTCTGATCTGCACCAGTCTTCTAAGGCAGCGGTCCCCAACCTTTTTTGCGCCACGGACCGGTTTAATGTCAGGCAATATTTTCACGGACCGGCCTTTAAGGTGTCACGGATAAATACAACAAAAATTAATGATACAACCAAGACAAAAACTGTGGTATTTTGTAAATATAATAAAAAATGCGAATTCACTTTGTAATTGTGTAACGTTTTTAGCAGCGTCCTCCTGAAATGCGCCAACAGCATTGAGAGTAACATACCCTTAATGCTCACTGGTCGCAATGGTATCGCGTAAATATTTCTTTCAAAATAAGACAACTACAACACAGGAAAAGACCCAGGGAAACCGAGTTAACGATAAAAACCCTGAAAACCATAAATTTCACATCCGAGCCTCAACTCTCCGACCTGGTACCAAACAACTCACGGACCAGTACTGGTCTGTGGCCCAGGGGTTGGGGACCGCTGTTCTAAGGCTCACTTTAAAATCCAAAACCAACTATTTTTTAGCTATAATTCAGCCCTGAACTCCCATTTTTGAGTTCATTTCCTCTCCGATTTTCCTTTGAGTTGACTCCACACACTGTTAAAACCATGCTGTAAACAATATGTATTCCTACAACAGCGCACCACTGTAGGAGTTAAGGCAATCCCTTTCTGTGCTTTGTCTGTGACCAAAGCTCCTCCTGAACATAGAGGCACAAAGCTCTCAGTGCATATTGAGCGTACCTGACACAATTCACAAAATACCCTTTGCAGCAACATAAATGAAGCTCTTAGTGCACGCTAAGCAATATATTTCTTAAAATGTACATGCCATGATTTTCTTAACCACATTTCCTACAAGTGCTAACTACTTAAAATCACTTAGGAAAAGATGGCTAGTCAAGATTTTTGAGCACCAGACGCCCCCAATTTTTTTTTCACTTAAGAGGAAATCCCCAAAGAAGGCACTTTTAAAGCAAAACCAGGGGTTTTGCTGTATGATTTGATATGGGAGTGCAATCAATCGTAATTTGTCTCTGTCAAACTTTGACTGGTGCAGTACTAAGTTTCTTCACTCGCGTCTGCCTTGGTATAATAAATACTCTCACAATAAAATCACACAGGATTTAAAGTAACTGATCTGGTGCAGAACAAACGTGAGCCAACAACTTTATAGAGCAGCAGTCACCTCTCCTCATCCTGCCAGCATTCCCTCTCCTCAGCCCACCTGATGCTCTCCACGGCTGATGTGAGATGAGAACTCGTAGCGGTCCTGGCTGCGGTGACCACAGATGTTGCACTCGAATGGCTGGCGGAAGCCGTGGCAGCCCATGTGGATGGTAAACATGACATGGTCCAGAAAGAGAATGCGGCAATGCCGACAGTGGAAGGAGCGCAGCGGCCTGCCATCCCGATCTAACACCTGCACAGTGTCCCTGGAAGAAATGGGTGAGCCAGGGCTCCTCTTTACTATGGTGGGGGGCACAGGACACGCTCTCTCCCACTCTGGGTCCAAGTCTTTGGCCTGGCTGGGGCTGGAAGTGGGATGGCTGCGGGGCAGTGCTGAGGTTTGGTAGTGGAGGTGGTGGTTGTTGGAGGTACTTGTCGGGGCAGCAGCCCTTGTGCTCTGCTCTTCTGCTGTGCTCTCTGTGTCTGTGGAGTCGGGGCAGCCGTTAGGTGAGGTGGTGTGGCTGTGTGCTGTCGGCTGGTCATCGCGGCCTTCACCTGCCTCCCGCACAGCCAGGCCGAGAGACATTGGTGCTAGCCCACCTCCGCCATGGGCCCGAGGGCCATGCGGGGTCACATTGGTGCCGATGGAGCCCATGACTGTGCGGAGCTCGGACAGGAAGGTGGGATGGAGCTGAGACAGAGCAGGGGACTCGTGGTTCTCACCTTTAGCCCTGGCACAGCGTAGCTGTGAACCAGGTAGAACAACTGAGTTGCCAACAGATTGTGAACTCATGAGGTCCCCCTCTTTTTCAGAGCCAGACGACAATTCATAAGGTGCTTCGGGTGGGTCAAGGTGCATGTGCTTTTCGCCTATGAAAAAAGAAATATCAGTTGAAACAAAGCTTCCCCCGAATAGTTAAAAAATATTAACCAGCTCTCTCGGCACAACTGAATCCCAATGTCTCCATTTGGCACAACAAAGTAAAACTGGAGTACTTTTTTTCTTATCTTTTGAAGATAAAAATGTATGTCACTTGTACTGTAGAAATAAAACAAAGATATCCAACAGAATAAGAATAGGCTTACGAATATATTTCTACTTCTACTTCGCTCACAAAAAAAACTCACCCAAAAACTTCTGTGGTGTTGACCTCTTACGTTTCGTGATGCTTATAGCCAATCGATCCACAAATTGGATTTTGTCATTGGCTGGCTGGAGAGCAGGTTTAATAGCTGTCTCCATATTTACTGACTCTTCACCTACAAACAGAAAACATCAGTCAAACATTAATCTACTGCCAAAATATGCTAAGCTGGCATTTACAATATGCACGAACTCCAAAATTAGCTAGTTTTATGTGACAATAGTGAGTTTTATGTTATATGTGAAGTATTACCCTGTGCTTTCTGTGCATTGACAGCTGCCTGTTGCTCCACACTCTTTTGATAAGTATGGCAGCGATCCAGATGTTCCTCCAGTGTGCTTTGTTGCTTGTAGCTGCGGCTACAGTAGCTGCACTTGAAAGGTTTTCCCACCGTTGGAGAAGGAACTGTAATTTAAAGAAAAAAACATAATATTGATGTAGTCTGAGAAGGATAAAATAGTTAAAAGGATGCCTTAGCTGGTGGAACCCGTTGAATAATATAGGGCTAATTTTTGTTTATTTATTTATAGTTGGGGGAATTTTTTTTAATGAAAAACGGGTTTGGATTTCCCCCCTGACTAGCAATTCCTGAAACTGACCTATGTTACTTGACAGAAAAAAACGCCTAAACCCTTACCGCAAGGTTCCACCCTAGTAAGCTGTCGGAAGGACTGACGTCAATTCACTGAAATCCAGTTTGCAATCGTCTTTTCTTCGAAAATGAACCTTTGAGAGCTGAGGAGAGCGACCAAGACCTACTGTAACAAGACTGTACTTGAACACCTGTGAATATCTGTTCAAGAGCACCAGCAGGATTTCCTGTTTTGATACTGTTAAATGTCATATACTGTCATGTGTTTTACAGAAAACGCTCATAAAGACCTATTTCCTCTGAGATAGAAAGAACGGGGAAATGGACCATTCTAATAGAGCTCCACTTTTACTGCTTACATCTTTTTCACACATTGCACTTGTTCACACTATGGAATAGCATTACTTTGCAGCAACAATAACTAAACAAGTACATTTGTGGGAAAAAAAAATCTCTCCATGGACTGTATATTATGTGTTAGGTGCTGTTGCATGGCTGTGAAAGCCCAGAGCTCTCAGCTGATTCTGGTTGTTCTCCATGTTATCCACCAGTGTTTAGTTGCCAGATTATGTATGTGGATTAAAAACTGTCCATATGTGATGTGAGTGTAGCACTTGACAATCTGGCTTAAGTGCTAAAGAATGGTAAATGGCCTGTATTTGTATAGAGCTTTACTAGTCCCTAAGGACCCCAAAGCGCATTACACTTCAGTCATCCACCCATTCACAAACACATTCACAAATAAGAAGAATAGTTTTGCTGTCTGGGAGGTCACTCATTTACCTGCATGTGTGCGCAGATGTCCAGCCAGTGCATCTCTCCGACGGCAAGCATAATTGCAAACAGGACATTTGAAAGGCTTCTCTCCTGAATGCAACTTAATGTGGCGCAGCAGGTTTCCCTTCTGGGTGAAGGACGCTCCACACTGGTTACACTGGAATGGTCGCTCCCCTGTGAACGCACGGATGGAAAGAGGATTTGAGAGGCAAATCATACTAGGCATTGCACTCCACAGATACTTGTCTTTCATTTATTTAAACACTGCCTTGTTGGGGGGGGGGGGTCTTTTATTTATTTACATGTTTA
This sequence comes from Hemichromis elongatus, assembly GCA_015108515.1. Lineage (NCBI taxonomy): Eukaryota > Metazoa > Chordata > Actinopteri > Cichliformes > Cichlidae > Hemichromis > Hemichromis elongatus. The sequence goes on from VUQR01012199.1 coordinate 62,885, forward strand.
CCTGTGTGGCTACGCTTGTGCACCATCAGCACATTAGGTCCAATGCAGATCATCCCGCACACCTCACACTGGAGCTTCCCATTGGGCAACCTGATAGGTCCTGGTGAAGCAGAATTTGGGCTGGCCATCTCACTGTATATGCTTGCTCTGTCTCTTCCAGCCCCAGTAAACTCTGCAGTGGCTTCTTCCATGGGGTCTCCCCGGTCATTATTCCCGCCGTCGATCCTCACAGCCTCTTTGTTCTCTGGCTGTGGAGCGCCTGATGACTCGTCATCACTGCACAACTCAACCTTGATGGAGTTTGCTTTGTAAAGAGAGAAGGAGAGGAAGAGATATATATTTACTTACTTATATAACACGAAGAAGGTATTCCATACAACCGTATGGCTGCAATGTAACAAAGAAACAATAACTAACCACTAAGGGAGCGGTTTGGTGAGGACTGCTGGCTGTTTGGAGATCTCGCAGAAGGGCCCTGCAGCCCACCATAAAAATCCTGTTCTGTTGACGATTCTCCTCCATTACCTGAAATACAAATATGCCCACGTTATTAAAGTAAACATGAAATTCTGTAGATGGTACACACCAGCGTACTGTAGTTTTTCCTTTATATCTACAATTACCTTGTGTGTATGAGCGTCCATTGCAGTCATCAGCATTCATTCTCTCACCAGATGCCTACAGAAATAAAGTTTAAAGGCAGACTGTAAATACTATGGTTTGCCATTCATAGTGATAATTTCAGAATCAAACAGACTGAAAACACACTCCCGCAAAAACACTGTATCACACCTTGGATAATTATATAAAATGTACTTTTACACAACAGCCTGTTGCTTCAAGAATATGTTTCAAAACTAAATAAATGTATGCTTTCTCTAATAAGTTAACTTAAAAAAATACAAAGTATTTTAGTAAACTTGAGGTTTCCCCTACGATGTCTGTATCCTTTCGATTCTTCTCCACCAAGCAAATGGTTACGAGAGGCTCCACATTTATGGCCAAGAGAGCTGAAGGAGGAGTTAAAGCTTGCAGAGGTAGAGAGGATAGCTGCCGCAGCTTTAACTTTGAGGCATTCCAGTGTGCCACCACGACACAGCTATGTACCTGGTTTGATACTAACAGTACACTATATGTATATTATATTACATTACAGTGTTTGAGCAAGTTATATTGCATTATGCTGTATTACATTACATTATATATGAGATACAACACAGTTACAATATTATTTTTTTATTGATGGATCAAGTTTGTCAATTTGCAGTGGTCATTATAATAATAATTATAATAATAATATATTATTATTATTATTATTATTATTATTAATATTATTATTATTATTATTATAGAATAGGCTGAATTTACTGTAGACTATGACAGACCTCCATAAAACGATTATTACACAGCAAATAAAGTGAGGTATGCAGACTACACCAAGACCAGACTACACAGGCGTTGCTGAGTTACAGCGTCTTCAGACATACAGTAGCCTCTGCTCACTGTTATTGACCAGAATAGGCGATGCTTTAACGATAACACAATTTCAAAGACGAGATATGCAAAAGCACAAGACGTTCAAGGCTGCACCTTTTGCTCAAATGGATGACAGCAGTGGACAGAGGAGAGTTTGAAGTGATCGTGGAGGGAGGGGGGGCGGAGACAACACATCACAGAAAAAAAAAAATTAATATCCTGTCATTGGCCGCGCATGGGGAGCAACAGGCGCTGATGCAGCCGGGAGACTCGCCAGTCACACCAGGGCACGGCGATTAAAAAATAAAAAATAAATACAATTTAAAAAATAAAAGAATGAAAGAAAGACAAGGGACGCGCACCACTGCCGCCCCTTGCTTGACAAACCTTCCTGCCCTAACTCGAGCGACTGTGTGCAATAAAACATATACCTACATTTACAAATAACTGTCATGGCTCTCCACACGCAGGGTAGCTACTTGTTTTAGCTGCTCGGTGGATTTGCTTAGTTCTGACAACAATCGACTGACGGACGGTCGAGACAACAACGAGACAAAACGGCAATTTGTTGCAAGAGTTGCGATTGTCCACATCGTCCGCATAAACGCGACTGTCATCCAACACTGAGCACGTCAAAACTGGCCTGGGCTATACACTGTTTCTCATGAGCCGTTGCTATGGCACCCGACCACACGACAAATGGCATTCACCCTACCAACTACTAAAAAACATGCCGTACCTCCAAATTAACACCGATGGATGGTCTTACCAAGAGCCGCAGCGGAGTCCACGAGCCTCTTCCTTACCTGGCGACCGATTGGTGTTTTCCTTTTAATTGTCTGGATAGCTGTTTGTTTTCCCAGGCGGCGACAGCATCTCCGGGATTTTTTTCTTTTTTTTTTTTCTTTTTTTTTTTTTTTTTTTTTTTTTTTTTTTTTTTTTTTTTTTTTTTTTTTTTTTTTTTTTTTTTTTTTTTTTTTTTTTTTTTTTTTTTTTTTTTTTTTTTTTTTTTT
>VUQR01012200.1:7586-25801 GCA_015108515.1 Hemichromis elongatus
CTGCATTGTTTTTGTTAAGGCTGCTTAGATTGTCCTCAGTGCTGTGACACTTCCAAAAAAAAAAAAAAATTACATTTTTCACAACTCGTACTGTTCACCGTCCTGAATCTGTTCTCGTTTCAACACGCCGCCTGCCAGCGCGACGCGAGCCTTTAGTGCAGACTGTAAACAGTGTTCTGAAGATCCGAGGGAAGGACTTCCTACGTGTGGGATGGCTTTAGTACTATTCCTGATTGAGTGCAGAGAGGAAGCAGATTTGGGGGAGGGGGGGTTAGGGTAAAAAAAAAAAAAAATGGTGTTAAGACAGCAGGGCATGATGGGAAAGCTCTCTATTTTCAACTCTTATGGCTACTTAACAGTTTAATGCTTCGTGCTCAGTACTGGCACTTTTTTTGGGGGGGGGGGTCAACACTTATTTGCCAGTATCAGTGACACATGATACAAGGCACGTTGTAATATTACACAAAAAATGTGGATTTTACCGTGAAGTCTTCCTATAGCGATGCAGAGAAACGTACTGACCATTTTCACATCAGACCTGCAGCGACTTAAGAACGCACCACTGGATCTCTACACGCCGGGGAGAGACAGGAAAAAGCAAACGGCGACCGAACAAGAGTCTCGGTGAGCTACTTGACGCGGTGAACGATCCCCACGGAACAAAGAGGTTACAAAAATACATTTGGTCACCTGACCAATTTCCGCTGCGTTGAACTTTTTCAGATATGCTCCTTAAGCTTTGTGCGTTTAAGGCTGCGAGACCAGCGGATATGGAGACGTCTCTAGCCTACACATCCATTTCACTGACACCGATTGCACATTACTCAGCCACACACCGAGGAGCTCGTGTGCATTCAACACCCATTCACACACACATCACACACAATCACAATCAAGACTTCAGCAGCAGCTGTGAGATTAAAGGGAGGACATCAGTTTGACACTATCATTTATACTATATATATTTATCTCCAGAGGCGTTTGAGCTACAAAATACTCTTTAAGTTACAAAATATGTGCAATACTTGAACTGGTATGGAAAAGGCAGCTGCCACTCTTCATGAAATCTTGTTGGATTATCCTGCCACAAGGAACAAACCATCTGTGTAGACCCATGATCACACTTTTTTTTTGCAAACATTTAATATAACATCCCAGAACAGCATACCATTCATATCAAACATATGCTCCCTGCCCTGTCGTACAAGTTTCCAGTCCCTTTCATAAAGGCTTCCTCAGTACCACTGTATTATTAAGTGCTTGCACAAGACCGACCCATGTATTGAGCCTCGATGCTGCCGTTTCTCGTGCACTTCCCTTCTTGAGGACTGTTTAGTTCTTTTCGGCAGGCCGGTACATGGCCACGTTCACATGCTAACACATACTCTCGGGCTATGTCAGCATCCGTCTTCTCTGAATCGCAGCTTCTTCCCTGCAGCAACTATCAGAAGAGGATGACTTATCCTCATCAGCTTGCCCAATGATCCCAGCCAATGGGATTATCCGGTGAGCATCGGAACACTGCAGCCTGGCCAACAGGGTGTCTGGCCTTTACTTGGATTTATCTGGCCACTGTCTGATGCACAAAATGACAGAAAAGGGCCTGCTGAAGGATTTCTTTTTTTTGTATGTTATATGGGTGGGGTTGGCTGACTGGGGAGACGTGGGTGGATCCTTTAGGTGTGGGGGAAGCAGACATTAGTTGTACATCCTGGCCAGCAGGAATCAAAGCAGTCCGTCACCTGCAGCGGCAGATGGATACTCCGAGCACACTCTAGTCAGTGTACTCGGCCACTATGGAGAGCAGTACTGTGATGTCATCTGGCTTTCCTCCTGCAGGGACAGGAAACAGCAGCCAGTTAGGTTGGTTGCTCTAAAAACATGTTTGTAACCCTTCAAATGACAAGATATGCATCTTTTTGTGGTACTTACCTCTTACATTCAGTCCATTGTCACAGGCAAACTGTGCAAAAGGTGACATGTAGTTGGGGTCATAGGCCAACACGTGGGCCTGCTCTGCAATGCTGCGGGCCGTCTGCTGAATGCTCTCATAGTTTGTGTTCTGAGGAACCAAACGAAGCATGCCTTAGGCGTTTATCCTGCCCTTTCTGATTCAACAGCAAACATGTTTGTCACTCACCTTGAGTTTCTTCAGCTCTTGCAGTATCATGTAGTCTGGCATGTTGTCGAAGAGCCCGTCGGTGGCGGTGAGGATGATGTCGCCCAGTTGTACGTCAAAGGAGGTGCTGTCTGCAGCGTCAGGGCTGAGGGACACACAGGCGAGTTTCAGGTAAGAGACGGGTGCAGTGGTTTTCGTCATCAAACGTACCGACTGAGCTTGGCGACAGAAACGTGGTTGCTGATGCATAATGAAAAGTTCAGCTGTTGTTTTTTTGTTTGTTTTCTCGGAAAGGACAGTCGGGTCCAAGAAAAGGCGCTGCCATTATGAAGGCGCTTCAAATACACGGAGGCAGAAACTAAGTTTGCCAGTGTCGGGTTCAGTTCCTGGAAGATGTCCTTACCCCCTAAATCCAGTCAAGAATGTGATTCATTACAAACGGTCTGGACTGCATCATGACACAGTGAGCCAAAGCTCCCAGGAACAGCCTGTCCTGTGCTCCAACTTTTTTTTTTCCCATTCATTTTTTTTTCATGAAGCCAAAACTATAGTCACATGGGAAGAAAAAGCCGCTGTAGCCGCTGTTCTTACAGCTAGTTAGCACTATGACTGCATGCGCATTATGAACAGCCACACTTACCAGAGCTGTTTCTCATACTGTCCTATCTGTGCACGCTGGGCGAGAGGCTGATTCATCATTAACATATTCATAAGCCAAAGACATTTGTGACACTTGATAATTACACAGCCAGTGTAATTATGAAGATAATCCTCAGGCAAGAAGGCAAAAATCTGTGGGCTTATAGCTATAAAGCAATGCACTGAGAACGTAATGTTTCCCTTGTATATCATCGCTATGCTGGAGGAGAGACAGGCAATCTAAATGAATGTACAAACTGACTCGTGCTGGCATTATGATACATACAGCTAAACACTAAGTACTCTGTTTAAATAGCTTTTTGCAACCTTTATACTGCACTGTCAGGAACGCTGTAACTAGTTGTTAGCTTTGACCCTTGCACTCTGTTCTGTTGGTTGCTACATTAGTGACTGAAAGCTTAATCTGCTGTTGCACTACGACTAAATCCTTCAACCAAACAGAACGCTCAAATGTAAAAAAGCATTTCACAAATCTATACTGGGCAGTCTGAAACAGACAGAATAGAAAATAAAGTGAATGCATATACCTATAGTAACAAGTAGGCTCACTTGCAAACTTTCATCTCCTGCTTACTTTAAGAGGAGTCTGCTGGTGCAGGATTGGCTGTGGACTTGTGGATTTGTCCCATCAGCCCACACAGACTTTGACCTGAGGTAAGAGGGAAAGCTTGGCACATATCCAGAGCCTGTCCTGCATTCTGACATCTACTGTGCTGCTGCTTGGCGCGCCACAGCAACGAGACACAGCAGCACGTGGCCTCAGACAGTGTTACACTGCAGCTCGCCGCAGCGCAGTCGCTGCATACGCTCAGCCTTGAAGCAGGCCAGGTGCACAGGCGCTACCAAATGTTCTGCAGCGAATGTTGTTTCTGCAACAGTCTGCATTGTATGAAGCACAGTATCGTGTATCACAACTGCTGTAAAGAACACATGAATGAGCAATGAAGTCTGTTGACGACACCCGCCCACGTCACCGGCAGGCTCGCTCAGACGAGTGTGGGAGAGCACATGCACCAGGTGTTGTTTGCTAAGTGTTTCACCTGTCGCTGAGGACAGCCCCCTCAGCCCCCGGGGGAGCAATGGACAGCTGGAAGGGGGTGTTGAAGTAGTGCTGCTGCTCATCTGATCGGTGGACCACCTCCCCTCCCCGGACCACCAGGAAGCCCGAGTCTCCTAGGTTGGCCGTGTGCAGCCGGTGACTCTGCCGGTCCAAAATCACAATGCAGGCCGTGCTGCTTCCTAAAAACAAAAACCCACATGTCACTTTTTAGCTTCAATGCAAAACGTGAAAAAAAAAATGGTTAAGATTAAATAAATAAAATAAAAAATGGGTAAATGCATAACGTTCTCTGCCCCCAAGTACTCGTTCAGCTCCATAAAAGAAGAACGATAGCTTAGATGCAACACTTAAGCTGCTGTCAGCTCCCAACAACAGCACAGCTGTTCTCCTGCTGCTGCAGCCCGAGGAACACAACTTATGAGTCTGAGCTCAGTTAGTCGTCATGTAAGGATGTCCGGCTTATTTTTATAAAAATACAAATGTAACACGAGCTTACTGATACACACAGAACCACACCACCAGCAGGATGTGTGGAGGTAGAAGGAAGACTGAATAGATTTTAGGACTCCTGCCTATTTACAAAACAATGATCACAGCACTGCAGCCTCCTGAACATACACATGAACATCAGTCGCTGCTGCAGAGGCGATATGTGGAAACGGGGTCAACAGATCTTTGCTTCATCCAGCGTCTAACACATTTAGATCAAGCAGCAAAAACGTCTGTTAGTTTATCACATAAGGTGTGTGTGTGCGTCTCCCCATTCATAAATAACACATTTTATTCATTATCGCACGCTTTGATTAGAATAAACTAACCTAAGATTTGCATTTGTATCATATCGCTCTTTTCAGGAGGTCAAGTTGTAGGACAAGTACTGTGGTTGCTAATAACAATGAACAATGTCTGAGTTTTTTTCCACTGTGGCATGAACGTGTGACGATCAGCCAGCACGCACAGCACCGCACCCTGGAACCAAAATGGTTTTAGCACTAGCTCATTTATTTATTATTTTAATACCTGCGCGTCTAATATTGTCACTGTCACATGTATCATCTGTAACAGCAGGAAGGACAGACTTTAATGCATACGTTTCTAAAAAGAAACACCAAGTCCAAGTTAAACTGGGAGAAAGACAAACGAGGACAGCTTAAATACACAAACTTAAAAAAACATCTTCTGTCATTGTTGTTTTTTTTAAACTTTGTTTTAAACTTCTGTGATTAAAGGAGGAAACGTGAGCTCGTGGAAGAGGCGGGCTGCGTGCGATCACACCCTGCTGGTGATTCATCTGGCCCACCAAACTATGCTCTTTGGGGGGATCAACCTTCAAACCCCCTCACGCACTCTGACTCACTCCCTTTCTTCTCTCCAGCAGTACAATTACTCACGCTACCGGCCTCAAGAACATTCCTTCTGCCGTAAAAAAGCAACACAATACAGCGTTGTTTCCCCTGCCACACATGTGATAGCGGGATGGAAAAGTACCGACACGCGCCGAGACAGATCTGTTCCAAGCACATTCGTTCGCTGGTGTTACATGTTTGCGCATGTTCAGTCGGGAAGCGGCGCAGAGAAGGAAAACCATCGGTGGAAGTGAAGTGCATGGAGCTGCTTGGGCCTAGTGACATTACCAGGACTTACTTCCTTCCTAAATTACTCATGATGCAAAAATCTCTATCCAGCTACCATTAAACCAAACCGATGTAAACACAGCCCAGCCCAAAAAGCTCCACTCTGTTCCAAACACCACGGAAAGCCTCCTTCCTTCATCGTCAAACAGGCACATTAAGATTTAAAGCCAGCAGATGTGTCTTGACCCCGTACGGGGTTCACTTGGCTTGGCCTTAAGATATGAAATGATCTGATGAAGTTCATGAATTATGGCCGATTTCCTATTAAAGCATGGCCTGTGAGGCTTTTAATAATCTTTCCCTTAGACAGTAGAATTAAGTCTGTACCTCAATCACAGACTGTTGTAAACCAAATTTGATTTTTATAGTTAACATGTCCTTTCACAGTTTTAAAATTTGCTAAAACATTTTTTTTTTAATCCTGCCAACCAGGCCTTTACAATCCAGGAGAGATGTTTTGTGAAGTGCAGGAATGTGTGGATGTTTTTCATCACCTACAGTACATTCTGTTCCAGTTTGTATTATGTCACTTGTTGTCTGTTTCTTCTGTGGAGTAATGAAGGACCACTTGCCTACTGCAAACCAAATCAATATGTACAAATGCAGTACCCCAAGAGTGAAGATGCAAGTCTTTCGTAGACTCGATGTGGGAGCAATGGTCTTTTTCACCATTTTGAACTGGTAATCACAGATCACCAGTTGGGCCTACTGCACATTCTTTCTAGCTTCAGCTCAGTGTCAGAGTTCAAGGCAAAAAGACTTAGAATGCAAGGGATGTGGCTTGTCTTCTATTAAATGTGTGTGCCGTAATCACCTTGATGCCATGTAGCCGTCTGGGATCATATTACTTGGAAAGCATTTGCACATCATTTCCAGTGACTGCGCCAAGTTTCATGGTTGTAGCTCATTCAAGTTTATGATTTGACCCGTGGTATGATAACGCAAATAATAAAACATATACATAAACTGATACATGCTGAATATGGTCCAAAGCCTTATTTGAACCTGATTTGAACTCGACTCAATGTATTCTGTGATCTACAAAAGCAAACAGAGTCCAGTGTGTGGAAGCAGGCACAGCTCTCTCTAAAAGCTGAAACCCTGCGTTCACAGAGGCTGCACTCACCCAGTAGTGGCACTTTGTTCTGCAGTAGCTCATAGTAGCTGGTTGTGAGGACTCCCACCGGGTTGCTGGGTACAAAGCGTCCTTCCTTCACCAACCTCTCACATGTCTTCATCAGTGTACCTGAAAACTGTGACGGGTCCACGCCATAGTCCCTCCAACCACCTACACCATCGGCCACACCTTAAAGTCAGACAGGAGTTGATTTCATTATGGGAAACAATAATTAAATACTTTATTACATAAAAAAATCAATCTTTTCTCACAACCATCAGTGGTGTAATATGTATTTTTTTTAAAAAGAAATAAATCTGCAAACTGGAACTCAATGTTCCAGTCGAGAGATCTGAGGATTAAACTAGCACCAAGCTACAGATCTGATTTTTAACATTCCACAAGTGAGCCTGGAGAACAACGCCTCGCAGCTGCGTGACGAACAACAGTAGTTACTTTCAGCAAGATGCAAAAGGATGAAAACATGACAAAATGTACAAAACTTTCAAATGTCCCATAATTAAATTTAAGCATTTCTCCCGGTGTTTGGTAGAGTCTCTACTCATCTAACGCCTTCAAAAAGTTGCTTCAAGTCGCTCCACACTGCTGTCCTGCTTTACGTTTGTTGTAATTTAGTCCACCTTTAAAATCTGTCCCCTCAGTTAAATGCATGAAATCCACGAGGGAAACCTTCATTAACCTTTCTACAGAAACATGGCCTGCTTATTTGCGTTTCAGTAATAGCCTTTATCCCCAAAGGAGCACTTAGTTGGGTCCAAGATTTTCCTAGGAAGGAAACTCTAGTCTTGTTACTCCCAGGGCGCAGACATCTGCTCCACTGACCATACATGGAGGAGTCTCACCAGCCTGTGCCACAGCTAGAAACAGGCCTGCTCCAGGCAGACACACGGCTCTACTAATGTGCCGAAAAACAACTTTATTAAAGTATCACAGTAATCAATAGCAATCATTTAGAAATCCCCAGACAGTCGTCAGATATGCATAAAAGCTGCTAAGGTCTTCAATAATAGGTTTACACGGGATCAAGGCTTCCGTGCTAAGGAGTCTTTTTAATCAGCCCCCAGTGGAGCGTCTTAACAGTCTGTATCGGTTTTGGCTGCTTAAGATATTTGTCAGGTCATGAATGAATGCTGCACGCAGTATGAACCCACTACAAGTTCAAGCGTACAAAGAAGATGCAACAAGCACCAAAGTCTGACAAACACACGCACAATTTTAACACAAACCTGATCCGCTTCAGTCTGACAAAAACACGTGCAACCCACCGAGGGGCTGACCCCCTGACCTGTCGCTCACGTCATACCCAATGTACGCGGAACTCGCTCATCGTTCGTAAGGTTTCAACAGCAAACAGCCATCAGATACTCACCCAAAACATCGGCAGATCTGTGTCGGGCAATGAAACACGCGTCGTCCCCATAGCACATCCCTTTCTTCAGGATGCCTCTGCGGAAATCCTTTCCAAAACCGCAGCTCGCTGTCACCAGACTGTAGTCGCGGCTGTCTGTCTGAGAAAGTCCGCCGATGACAGCTCTGGCAACCAGTCTACCGTACGACAGCACGGACAACATCACCTACAACACCAGCTCCCACCGAAAAAAACGGCCAAGCTAGCAGCCCTGCTAGCTCAGCGTCGACGCGAGCACACTATATTGACTTGCTAGCTTGCTAACGAGGCTGGAGATGTGCGGCTGAGCTACCCAGACAACCGCCACGCACGCCCAGACAATGCCTCCCGCTGGTATGACCACAGCCTCCGAGTGCTTTTTTCCTCCGCTGTGACAACTAGGGAAAAGTTAAGGAAAAACGTCGTCAGTTCCCCGCCAGTAGAAAGCCTGTAAGCGTTGATTCTCGGCGGCCATGGCGCCACTTCTGCCTCGGAGACGCTACATAACACAAAATGTGGACCTACAGCCTTGCGGTCTCTCAACACTCTGCTCCACGAACCCGGTCTTGTGACTGCTCTGACGTCAGACTTCGTTACGCAACGTACGCTTCCTGATATGGAAATATCATATTCAGCGAGCCTTTACTGTATGAAAAGACCATAAAACTCCAGTAGTGGGCAAAATTTACGCGTAGATACACGTTTAATGTTCTGTTTTGTATTTAATGTTACTTGTATGCACCATGGGTCTGAGAGTAACGCAATTTCAATTCTCTGTATGTCCTGTACATGTGGTAGAATTGACAATAAAGTTGACTTTAACTTTTAAATTTAAAAAAAAAATAAAAATAATAAAGGACAAAAAAAAATAAAGGACAAAAATAAATTCACATGGCCTTTTAACTGAGCATATATAACAGATGGAAATAGCTACAAGCACATTAAATTAAAAATAAATATATAGATACACAAATATAAACGTTAAGGTATTTTTTTTTAAACAAATTTGTTACCCTGTACACACCCAACACATCTGGGACTATTTACCATTTCCCCTGATGCAAAGCAGTGTGCAGCATGTTCTATCTCCCCCTTGTGGGTATCCCTGGATGGAAACTCCCCTTAATTACAAGATGTTCTTGGGGAACACTGGTCAAGTATTTTCATTTACAACTTTTGCTTTTTAAAAAGCTGCATTTTTTCTAGAAATACTCTCAGACAGAAAAATTTCCCCCTAAAATACACTCAAACGTTTATTAGAAAGATTTAGACATTACAAGAGTGCGTCTTTATTCGTTTAATTTAGCACATGACTTGTTTAAAAATGTGATGCAGTGTACAGTCAGCGTTCTAAGACACTGACGGTTAAATGAACACCGTGTAAAGTTTACAGAAGTAAACAGGTGTTTGTGACTTTCTCCATAGTTGTATAGCCATTAATAACATTAATTATTGACAGTGTGGGGGGGAATTGTGCACAGCTTCAAACAAGGCATTCCTGTGCATAAGTAGCCATATTGTTACATTTTTCCTGATTGAACAGTCATATGTGGCAAAGACTAGCTGCAAAATGGGAGTGCAAAACACCTGAGGTTTTCATGGTGACATATCAATTTACCCCTGTGGACAAAACAACAAAAATATTTTGCTTTCATCGAGAAGGAGTGAATATCTTTTCAGTATTGGCAGCATGAAGGATAATCAATCCCTCAAACGCAGAAGAACAGAGCAGAACAAAGGAGTCAGAGTCTCGCCACGCCTTTATTTCTTGGCTTGCTTGGTGACCATGTTGCGGGGGGGAGTCACAGGACGGCTGCCGTTTGGCTTCTTCTTCTCAGCTGGCTTCAAAATCTATACCAGGTTGAAAACATTGAATGAATACCTGTACGTTGTCGGTACAAATATAATGCGAGAAGCTTCAGATCCTAACCAAATGTGTGGTGGCTATTCATTGGCACCTTTAATTTTAAGCAATAAATACTGTAAAACTAAAGAAGGCGAATACTCTGGACTACAGCCCAGTTAGCAACACTGCTCTTTGAAGCTGCAAGGTCAAAGCTTAGATTAGATCACAGCCACGAAACAATGCTTAAAATAAACAAAAGGTACTGTACCTGAAAAGAGCACATGAGAGTCTCATCCACGCTCATCATGGCACCAGCATTGTCAAACTCCCCGCAATAGTTAGGCGCCGAAAACAAAGTGACGAGCTGCCTCTTAGCGAAAAATTCATAGCCATCCTCGACAACCTGCCAGTGAGAAAATACAAACTGTTTACACATTTTCAGAATTCATAAACTAGGAGGAGCCTCAACTAAATCATGCATAAAGATGGTCAGATCTAAAGCCTAGTCTAGCTGTCTAGGGTCACAGGATGTTTAACTCAACTTAAAAACGCAAAAACATACTGTCAGGTTTATGAGTGGAGTCTGAGTGGAATTTAAAGTTAAAACCAGCAGGGTGTAAGTGAAATGAAGACTTGAAACTTTAACTTAAGCACTCCAACTAACAAGAATTCCATTTACCATTCCATTTAAGGGCATCTATTATTGAGCCTTACTGGCCTACCACTCCAAAATAACCTTTATGTATCCAATTGGTTTGAGAGGAAACTAGACTTCTGCTCCTCCTTAGGTGGCACCTCTACAAATGCACGTGCATGGTCCGATAACAGCTTTGGGCCAAAGGCTAACGGTGCAGACTGGTTCAATTTTATGTTTGTGGAGCCAATGAAGGGTGTGCTGGATCTGTCTGCGCTTGTCTGGTAGGAGAGGCTTATGACAAACCGTAGAGAGCTGCGCTATGTACCATGAAGCACCAGCCTATCAGGTTTTCAGCACACAGATAAATCTGATTAGACACTGTACACTTCATAATTCAGCTTGATACTTCTATCAGCAGCTACATCTTCAAGCACACTAGTGGCCCAGGTTATCTGGCCACTATTAAAGTCTAACCCGGCCTGACCTCACGGCTTTTAAGCAAAACTCGTGTATTTACGTTCACAACCGCTTGTCCTAACTGCAGACTTGACATGGCTCAACAGTGTTTCTCCTTATTAGTCGTCTCCTGTGGTCTTAACAGTCGTTGGTGTTACTGATTAATAATTGTAATTATTTCTGATTTGTTAAAGTTTTGTGCACAGCGCTGTTTTCTGTTACCGTCAGAAGAAAACAATCACCAACTTACTGACCATACTCTGTATTTACATTAATAAGCTATAGTAGCAAGTCTACAATCAATCTGCACAAACTTGTAGATACCAACTGTCTTAAACTCTCTAATACTTTTTTATCACCTTTTCTCCTTGTCACTGTTATTATAATTATTATTTCCCACTGTTTTTTTCTGTTATTTTCTTCTTAATATAAATGTACAATCTCTATATGCATGTAAAGCTGAGGAGCACGAGCCAAAGAATTTCGTTACGGATAAATGTGGCTACACTGTTTATCTGTACATGACGATAAAACTTTTCTTTCCGTTTCTGTCCATTCTGACCAACAGCTTTCCCACAAAATTACACAAGACTGCACTGAAACTGGTAACAGCCTCTGGAAATACGCAAACATTGACACAATTTTATTTTGATGCAAACACAAAAAGGTCAGAACCCACTGTCCACTACACACACAATGTGTGATAGTATATCATGTCCCTGTACCAAGTGGATCTTGCCTCTGGCCAGTACACGGACACCTCCCACCTCCCACAGTGACGTTTCTGTTTGTGATGACGGAGCTGATTACCTGATGGGCGCGACAGATCAGGTCCAGGTCATGCTTGTGCAGGAACTTGGCTACCACCTCTGAGCCAAAGGTAAATGACACCCCCCTGTCGTTCTCCCCCCAGCCCAACACATCCTTGTCTGGGTCAGACCAGAGTAAATCGCACAGCAGGCCCTGGTCAGGCACGTCAGTGGGACGCATGATGCGTCTGATCTGCTCCATGGACTGAAGGTCAGGGGACAGTCCTAAACGGAACAGTAAAGTAAAAGTACAAATAAACACTGATACTGAGGTCGGTACTGATTAAAATTGGGTGAGCTCCATGTCAGGTAACAAACTGCAAAAACAGCATTTCTCAAGGACAAATAAGAAATGCTGATATCAAATGTAGACTATTTCTGACATCATGCATACAACCAAAACACTGTAGAGTGGATAGTAGAGTTTTGTGACAAAACATTCATTCTGCACATTATAACCCACCGCCATGGCAACAAAAGATCTTCTCATCAACAATGGCGGCAATCGGGAGGCAGTTAAAACAATCTGTGAAGGTCTTCCAGAGTTTGATGTTGTACCTTCTTTTACCTAACACAGTAAGACAAGAAATTGCATTTCATTTTTTCCATCATCTCATACCAACAAAGACACCTTTTCTGCTCCCTTCAACCTTCTCCGAACAGCAAAATAAACCAGCAAAAGAAAACGCAACAGAGAATCTGACAAGTGCCCTTAATGGACAAAATAGACCCTGGGTTGGACATTTCTAGTGATTCAACAATACTCACACTCGTCATAGAAACCATATATTCTGTTGATTGAAGCGCACTCATGGTTCCCCCTCAGCAGGAAGAAGTTTTCCGGGTATTTGATTTTGTAAGCCAGTAGAAGACAGATGGTCTCCAGAGACTGCTTCCCCCTGTCCACGTAGTCCCCCAGAAACAGGTAGTTGCTCTCAGGAGGGAAGCCCCCATACTCAAACAGCCTCAGCAGGTCATAGTATTGCCCATGGATGTCACCTGCAGGGCAAAGATACCAAACTGAATTACGCACATTGCTCTTTTGAGTCATAAACCACTTATCATACGTCTGTAAATACTCAAGTAATTGCTGATTCACTCTTTTCTGCTAAGTAAGCGCACAGCTTTTCTTACCACAAATCTTGAGGGGGGCCTCTAGCTCCAAGAGAATTGGTTGACTGAGGAAGATCTCCCTGGACTTGAGGCATAATCCACGAATCTCGTTCTCCTGCAGCTGAACATTCTTGCCAGGTTTTGCTCCTCTGACTGGAACAAGAAGACAGAAGTTAACAAAAGTCTGTATGAATAACACCTAAACACTATTCCAGCTAACCGGTATCTCTGCCCAGACGCCAAGTGGGACCAACGGGTAGTGTAGAAGCTATATGACGGTGTTCCAGATTAACTGGCGTTGGTCGAACAGATGTGTGGTAGATTTGGTTTTCAGGAGCTGCTACCGACAAACCAGCAAATAAACACTAAATCTTTCATCTGTGACATTTGTGAGGTTACGTCAAACACACTCCTTCAGTCTTGTTGCTGTTTACTATCAAAATGTTTTAAAATGTCGCGAGTTTACCTGATGATATTCTCGTGTGCGAAGCGATCGCGAAAAGAGCAAACAATTAACAGCAAGCCGATGCTGTTCACAGGACAGACAGAGTAAACCATCATGAGAATCTTGTCTTCGTTATCGTTCCCTTCGTACGTGTTATTACTCCGATTTCAACGTTTTAGCTTCACAACTAAACGGGACAACGAAATTAGCAGTGTTTGTGTATGACAACAGTGTACGTGACATGTCGTTTCACACCCTTCAGATAAACCAATATCCTCACGCAAGAGACGCATTACATAAAGTTGATAGCTGACATTACATAAAATATTAGGTTATCTTGCAGATATTTCTAATTATTGTTATTAATTTTTGACACAAGATGAACACAAGCTAAGGCTAGGTATCTGCTATTAACGTTTACCCATAACATTTTAATAATTAACCAGTGTTTCGCGGAAATTTTTGAATTTACTTACCTTCTAAAAGCCGTTGGATGATACTATCTATGTTGAGCTTGTCAACATCAGCCATTGCAAGCTTCGGTGTTACGAAAAAAATCGCTCCAGTCAAATCTAGGTCTTCGCGTTAACACACTTGTGAAAGCTAGCCCGCTAGCTATCCTAGCATTAGCTTGCTACTGTTAGCTTCGTCGATTTTCCGGTTGAGGGTAAAAGACGTTGCTGTGACCCTGATACCGTTTAGCGCCTCGTCGACACTTTTGACAGCCTAATACGCCACTTTAAGATTGCGGTTTTAAAAATGTCAACATCAATTCTTTTGTTTTGTTAAAAAAAAAAGAAGGACGGGGACTATAAAAACTAATCGTCAACCAACACAAGTGGCTGCGGTATTCCGTTTCTGTTTTTCCTTTGCCGCACCTTGTGCTGCTAAGCCAGCTGCTTCTCCTGGTAGCTGCTACACTGCTGCCCCCTACTGTGCTGGATGGAGACAGCTTCAGACTTTCTCAAGTCCTTTAAATAATTTTTATTTAGATATTTGCAGATTTTTCGCTCAGTTTCAGTCCAGTCCGTGTAATTGATCATTTTCGGAGGATTTTTTTTAAATTTCTGTGTTTGTTAAGCTACTTAACCCACAAAAAAGGGACTTAACTCACGACATAAAACAGTGTTGGTTCTACACATACCACAGGCAGCCAACATCCACAGAAGAGCTTTGAATTCCCTTCAAGAAGTCTGTAGAGCTATTCCTGAAGACTGCTTGGAAAAAAATGGCAAGAAAACCTCCCTAAAAAGGTTCAGCCTGTTCCGAAGAATAAATGTATTTACATCAAATATGGACTTTCAAGTTCATTAGAAATTTCTAAACTTTTGTGTGTTTACTGTATTCCCATGTATGTTTGATCTTGTTTTGATAAATTGCTCCACATATTTCCCATTTTCCTAGCAAAGTATAATGAAATTAGGTTTTTGCACCATACCAGATATTAATTTTACACAGTTCTTGTTCTTTGTTATCTGAAGAGGAAAGAATTCAGTATGATGGTCTGAGGAGCTTGGAAAGAAAAGCGTCTGGACTTCTTTAGGTTGCTTGAAGAAGTTTCACCTCTCATCCAAGAAGCTTCTTCAGGTCTAAGATCAAATAGTGGAGAGTCCCAGATTTAAGCCCTAAGGGAGTTTCCCCTTAAGAGCTGAAGAAGCTTCTTGGATGAGAGGTGAAACTTCTTCAAGCAACCTAAAGAAGTCCAGACGCTTTTCTTTCCAAGCTTCTTAGACTATGATGACCTGGATGACTGAGAACCTTCAGAGACAATTCAGTATGATGAACACTTTTGCTTCAATTTGAAAATCAGTTAACCAATAAAAAAGCACCAAGTTTTACCTGTGATTGATAAAGTACAAGTATACTCTCTAAATAGACACTGCATCTTTCAGATTAGCTGAGCTTAGTGAAAACCCAGGTGCAGTTGTTGTTTATTGAGTGGAAACAACTCCCTTTGGCTAATAAACCTTTAAATAGAGCCTTTTAAAGGACACACTGTCTACCTAGCAATCCGTTGCCTTATATTTATACACTTCAAATAGTCTTTAATGCAAAATTGAACAAATTGGACTTGGAGCTTCTGGGTTCCAATGTTCTTCTAAAACTCAAATGACTATATACAGATAATTAAATATCACTACTTATGTAACATGAAATACACCGAGATTCGCCAGCATGTCTCTCTCTCTCTCATCATCAAATATTTTATGCCAAATAATTATATTCATGATGCAAATAAGTGAATCCTTATAAATGTCTTCTTCAGTGCGTCTCTCTGATGTTGAATGTTTCTTTATTGATTTGTCAAACTCATCTGAGGTCAAATAAATTTTTAATTTCACCTTTGAAGAGATTACTCATATATATTCAAATAATATACATACATATACATGTTATAAGCATGGATGAATGAACACATTGATCCATGTGCACATTCAAAAACTGAAGCTGAAGTAAGTTATGTTTTTGCTTTCTGTTGTTGTCGTCTATGTGATCATATCTCAGCACAACTACGAGCCAGTGAGGGAGGACGCGATCATTCCTGGTCTTTCTCTTCACCGTGTGTGATGACATAGACGAGGTTCTTGTAGTCCAGGTTCCCAGCTACATCTGGAGGGAATGCCTGAAACATCTGCTCCATCTTTGGGTATGAAGTAAAAAGAATGGTCACATCAGCACATCAGAATATATAAAAAAACTCAAGACTCCTCTATCTGTTCCATTGTCGGGGGTGGAGCTCTAACTAACCTCTTCAGCAGAGAATCTGTCAGCCTGGGTCGTCAGCATGTCTGTCACACTGTGAAGACGAGCGGTGACGATGAGCAAACGAGACACAAACATCACGAGTCACCTAATAACCAGACTGTTACTCACAACTCTTTCTTTAATGTTCCTTTTCCCTCAGGGTCAAAGACTTTAAAGGCATTAAGGATAGTCTCCTCTGGGTCGGCACCTACAGATGAAAAGTGGCAGGTTTGCATTGAAGAAAAACGATTTCATTTTTTGAACATCATGTAACAGCATCTTAATTTACCTTTTAGTTTCTCTCCAAACATGGTGAGAAAGACAGTGAAATTAATGGGCCCTGGTGCTTCCTTCAGCATGTCATCAATCTCTTCTTGTTTGACATTTAAACGTCCTGGAAAAACATGGAATATATGCTGAAACAGGAGTTGCAATTAATACTTATTTTTTTAAACTGATATTTTATTTATTGAAAATAGTCCAATACAAAGATTAAAACAAATCCACAATGGAAGCATTAGATAGGTTGACTAGAGATCCATTTCAAACGACTGTATAGGCCACCTAGAGCCAAAAATGACAGAAGAAGAAAGTGGAAGGGGATGGAAATCTGGAACAACAACAGTTTTCCACCAGATTTGTATTTATTTATTTATTTATTATCTATTGAGAATTTTTTCAATGGCACTTTAGGCCTTAAATTCTACACTTTACATAAATATTCTTATACAAAATGTCAACTAAATTAATAATAATAAAGAAAAATGAGGTATGGCTTTTAATAAAACTCCTTTAAAGGACTCTATCTAATCAATGTTTTGGAATAGAAATGGGAAATGGAATAGATCACACCGACAAATGTCTAGAATAACTAGCTGAAGAAATAGCTATCGTTATATGCAGATGATGCAATGTTGTCTATTGCAAAACGACTCAACTCAGTTGCAGGTTTAATACATTTAATAGAAACAGTTGGAGATATCTCCAGGTATGTAGTAAAGAAATTAGCGTTAAAGCCCAATATATTTCTGCTTGATTTGTATTTAGCAGTTTTTTAAATGCCCCAAAATCTAATCATGCAACACCTCAACCAACTGCAGATGTTATGCACTGGGTCATACAGGTGATCCGCTAGGAAGGATAACATATGTACTAAAATAACTCTTGAAAAGGTTTTTAGGTTTTGCACAAAAAGTAATCTGCACTGATATATCATCTCTGCCTGTCTGTCTCTGTCATCCAGTACTATACTGCGTATTTATATTATGTATTTAGATTATGTGTATAGTTAAATTACTGTATAGTTTTGCACAAGTGCACTTTTGTAGAGCTGTTTTAATGTCGTTATACTATGTGTAATGACAATAAAAGCTTTTAATTTAATTCAATTCAATTCAGACTCTTTGAAATATGTGGAAGATTTGGATGTGACCAGAGGTCAGAGGTCAGTCAGTATGTGTTTGTTGTCAGATGTGTTATTTGAAAAGATACAAATATTCTTTTTAATGTAAATGTGATCATGTTTGTTTTGTCTGTGTTGTATTCTTTTTAATAGGTTTGCTAGTTTATGTTTTATATTAATAAGTCTTAGGTTGGGGGGAAAAGTCCACTAACGATTAATCTCAGGACTACTTCCTCAATTTATCAATTATCTGTTTGTTCAGACATTATTTTAAAAAGGGCAATGATATATTCTAAGATTCAAGGCGCCCTCTCTAGGGTGCCTTGTTTTATTTTGTTCAGAAAATCAAGGATGCTACAGCTGAGGAAATAAAATTCTTACATGCGAGAAGCTGGAACCTGACAATGTCTAACGTTTTGTTGCTGGTCTTGTGTAATGTAATCATGTGAAACCATCACAACAGAAACAGTGAGTTTACCTAAAGCTGCAAATGTGTCCCTCAGGTCGTTCTTGTCAATGAAGCCATCTCTGTTCTGGTCCATGATAGTGAACGCCTGCAGGAGTAAACACAGCGAGCAGACATCGCAGTGAGTAAACTGCTCGAATTCGACGTGAAAGAAAGAACTTGGCAGAGTACTGACTTCTTTGAACTCTTGGATCTGGGCCTGTTCAAACATGGAGAACACATTGGAGCTGGCTCCTTCTGATCTCTTCTTTGCTTTCTTGGGTGCCTGTGGGGGGGGGGGGGGGGGGCGCTTTTTGCA
>VUQR01012201.1:0-15469 GCA_015108515.1 Hemichromis elongatus
GATATTATATGATCTACAGCTGTTAGCATAATTCAACTATCTTGACTACAGATATATGATAACATAGGTTCAGAATAATAATCTCACATTAACAACAGTCATACTCTGGCCTTTTTTGACTGCTTAAGTGCTTACAACTTTGTAGGTGCCGTTTGTGTATCTAAGAAATGAAGCAATTGTAGAAGAAAACATACCAAAGTGTTAATGTTTTTTCCTGAAAAGGTAGAACTATCCTTGCAGACAAAAGGATTAAAAATGCGTATACCAAGATTACATATTTTTACACTACATTATCACAATAATATGCAATTATCTTATTATTTTCGTGGTCCTGGGTTGGTTACCCAGTGTGTTGTGTTTCATTTTCTACCATCTTGTGTTTATTTTTATTTTGTATTTGTTATTGGGTTGGATCTTGTGTTAAGTGTTTAGTATCCTCCCTTCTGTGCCTTGTTCATGTCCTTGTGTTTTGTATGTAAAACAGTTTGTGTTTCCTGTTTTAATTTGAAGGTCTGCGTCTCTGATTAGAATCAGCTGTGCCTCCCTCCTGTGTGTGATTACCTAATTACCCCATGTGTATTTATTGTGTGTGCCTGTGGTGCTCATCGGTTCGTCTGCGTTACTCAGTGTTATGTGCTCATCTCCGCGTCTCTCTGCCTCTCATTCGTGTCTCCCTTCCCTGCTCCTCATCCCCGGTCTCACCTTCTTATGTTTTCCCCTTCATGTGTATTCGTGAATTATGGTTTCGGGTTTTGTTTATTGTTAGTTTTCCCCAGTATAGCTTTATGTTTAGTTTCACTCTTGCCTTTGTTAACCCTTTCTACTGTAAGTAAACAAAGTTGCATCTCCACTGCCCTCTGCATTTTGGTTCCTTCCTCTCAAACACCACGACTGATGCCCCAGCCGTGACAGTACGAACCGACCATAAATGAATCCAGCGGACGTGTCTGGAGATAACTATATTGCATGCGTCCTGCGCCTGGTGGACTGGGTGACCCACACCTCGAATGCGAGGGCGAAGTTTGTGGGAATAAACACCAACGATTCCATCCTCGAAGGAAATCCCTACCTCCGTCAGGTCCCAGAATTTCAGGATTTAATTTCCGACTTGCACAAAACCCGGGAGACGGTGCAGGTTCGGGAATTAGCGGACTCTGCCCAGCAACAATGGACTACTGCTGACTCCGAGCAGCCTCCTCAGCTTCAACCGCCAGAGGTTCGACGCACCGGTCACTCAGATGTAATTTTGCCCAGCTCGTTGAAGCGGGTGTAAAGCGATGATCACGCCACAGCCGGATTTCGGGACATTAAAACAGACGGCTGTGGTGAGTAAAAACGGACAATTTTTTTCCGACCTTTCACAATTTGGCATTTTTAAAACACCCATAACAGCATCAGATTCCTCATTTAGCGCCTTCCGAGCTGGAACACGGTAACTATGAGGTGGTTTATTCTGTGTTTAAGGCTTTAAAATTTTCCAGTCAAAGGGAATCACTGGTTTGATTTGATTTGATTTTGATTTTTTTAATGTAAAACATACCACTGCTTTGGCTGGTGTTGAACAAGGGTGGTAAACTCAGCTTGTACAATGTTTTCACCCATTCAGAGCTTTTTTTTATAAATAACATTATAATTTGACAATCTTTGCAATCACATATGTCTTCATGTATGTGATTGATCATATGTTGTCAATACCATCTCTTTAAATTTAATGTAACTGGATATTTCACATTTGGCTGTATGCACAGTGTTTTTATATTAATTTTTAAGTAGAAAAGGATTTCCTACAAAAGAATCCTGTGTGTAAATGCTTAACTGGTGTGATATTTATATAAATTCCAAAAAAAAAATTTTCTAATTAATTTTGCAAGTGAATGAACATTTTAGATAATGCAGTATACAGCAGCATAAATTTCATATTGTGTGTTAAGTTAACATGTAGCAGCTGGTTACTAAAAGCAGCAGTTCATTAAATTAAGTGTATTTGATACAGTGCAAGATTAATAAAAACAGGTATAATCTAGAAAACAGGTTTTATAACTGGTAAACAATCACTGAAAGAGTATACTGAAAAGACAGGCCTTAAAAGTAGTACTTTTTTTCTCTCATAAATTAAAGTCAAAAAGGAATTCTGTCCAAAGGTCTGAATACAAAGATTTTTCCAAAGTAAACCTCTGTGAGAGAATACGACAGCTCTTTATGCCTCACTGGTAAGCCAGATTTGCCGAGTATGTCAGGCTGGAGATTTGTGGTCTGAAACCTTATCCTCTGCAATCTGTGTCAGTCAAATCCATTTGACACGTGGCATTTGAGACAGGGGGCTTATTTCTTCATTTTTGCACAATCACAACAGTTTTGTCTGGAGAAAATGGTTTCTGATGACCAAGGTGTTTAAGCATTATTAATGTGTCTTTCATCTATAAAAATGCTTTTGCAGTAAAATAAAACTGAATGTGTTAAAAAGTCTTGATACATGCTCAATCATCCAGGTAAGTAAATCCCCAAAAGTTGATTTCGTTTATCTGGACGTGGCGTTTTCAGTGAGAGAAACGTTTTGTGTCTCATCCAATTGACTTCTTCAGTCGCAGGTTGACTGACTGCAGGTTTCCCCAACCTTATAAACACTACATTTGCATAATGATTGAAACCAGCCCACTGAGGGAAAAATGGCCATGAGTACCATTCACAGAGAGTTGGGGGATGGCTGCAATCACAGCATTGTAAGATGTGAAAGATGTACCCTTAGGCCCCCTCCTTGATTCAGAGATGGTCTTTCCCTTTTCACGTATATGGCCTTGACTCCGTGCTCAACCCAGCGTTCCTCCCTGTCCATGTTGTGTACATCCTCATCCTTGAAAGAGTGTCCATTGGCCTGTAGGTGTGAATAGATTGCGAAGTCCTGACCTGACAAGGTAGCTCTTTTGTGTTGTGCCATCCGTTTCGCCAGAGGTTGGTTGGCCTTGATCAGTGGTTGTTGATCAATGGTCATTTTTTTCTATGTGACCCTAATCATTCTTTTAAAAATTTATAATGCATAGGAGCAATTTACTTGTATTGTTTTTAACATACAATTTCCCAATTGTAATTTTTTTTTAAAGCTTTTGCCTTATTATACCAAACACCAAAAGCACATAATAATAATTTTTAATAGATTACTGAATGTTATTATATTAGATGGCAAATTTGTAAATACTTAATTATGTGACTTCAAAAAATGTTGAACCTTTGGTCTATTACTGTATTAAATTAAAACATTAACTGACACAATATCTGAGACACAGTTTTAGTATACCTGTCTTTTCTCTAGTCAGCAAGCAATTTTGTTATTTTTTTTAATCAAAGCCACAGGTCTGATGATGTCGTTTCCTGTCAGCAGCAGAAGCAGTTTTTGTTGAAGGTTGCTTTGCACCCTGTGAACTAGTGATGTGGGATAGCACCGATTTCCTTTCTGATCTGATATAAAGTAAAATTCATCCTGCTATCAACAATATTGATCTGATACCTATACTTTGTACAAAAACTTTGTGTTTGGAAAATTTAAAAAAAGTATTTTATTTCACATGTTTATAATGAATACAAGACATTATACTACAGTACTTGTGTCACAGTACTGGTCTGGGGAGCCAGAGTTTGTTTGGTAGACCCTAGCCTCTATCGATCTTGTGCCTAGAAATTGCTCCTATGCTTCCATGAGAAGTCCCTCTGTGCTATCTTTGAGTCCAGCTTTATCCAGCCATTGGTAGGAATTTTTGGTATCAGGCACTTTATTTGTGGGTGGCACATACTGTCCTTCCACAGTGGTTCTTGTTCTTGCTCCTTTTCTTTTTTGTTTTTCTGCTGCCTGAGGTATTCCCTAAGCACATGATTGGTTGTGGCCAGCTTTCTGATGACTCATGAATTTCAGAACAGCTATCCATACTAGATAGCTTCTGCTTAGCATACAGTCTCAGGATGCTGGATTTGGTGTGAAAATGTCCATGCATTGTAAAGAGCTTCCTTGTCTTGAAATCAGTAGCTTCTATCTCATCTCATGGACAGCTGATTATCCCAGCAGGGTATTTGATGACTGGCAGGGTACAGGTGCTGATTGCCCAGACCTTGTTCTTTCCATTCAACTGACTCCTCAGGATTTTCCTTATTATCTAGAGTTATTTGGTGGTTGCAGCTTTTCTAGTGGCCTCTTCATGGTTCTCATTTGCCTATGTGGGTCTAAGGTACTTGTAGCTACCCTCAATTTCTGCAGTGTTGCCTTCCGGTAGTGCAATTTCCTCAGTTCTGACTTTTTTCCTCTCTTTGTTACCATCAAACTCCACTTTTCAAATGTGAATGGCATTCTCATGTCATTGCAGTAGATTCTAGTGTTGTGAAACAGTGAATTGATGTCTCATTCACTCCTGGCAAACAAAATGATGTAGAGGGGGTGGCTAATGTTTGCTCCATTCTGTAGTTGGTATCTATACCCAGTTATGTTAATAATCTAGCTGTGGGTGGGGTCAGGCCATGCAAAACAGCAGTGAGGACAGAGCAACTCCTTGATATATTATATACCTGATGATGTAAATGGCTTCAAGTTGGCCTCTAGTGTTATTTTCCACATTCCCTTTGAATTCTGGGTGAAGGATCTTGGTATCCTATTGATCTTGTACAGCTCTAGGCATTCCAGGATCCATATGGGAGACTATCTTGTAGTCAAGCCAAAAGGGGAAAAGGGACATGGGCCCATCCTCTTCCAGGCCCACCACCCACAGGAGGCACCGTATGTGTGCCAGGCGGTGGCCAGGAATTGAGGCCCTGGCGGACCGATCCCTACTACCAAGACTAGCAATTGGGACATGGAACGTCACCTCTCTGGTGGGGAAGAAGCCTGAGTTAGTGCATGAATTTGAGAAGTACTGGCTAGATATAGTCGGGCTCACCTCAACGCATGGCTTAGGCTCTGGAACCAGTCTCATGGAGCGTACACTTAAAAATTTTCCTTTGTTATAAAGCTTATGTTTAAGTCTGAATTAGGTGATCCTGAACCATCTCTTAGTTTTGCTGCTACAGGTTTAGACTGCTGTGAGCGCTTCTTCTTCACTCACCTCTATTCACTTCTAATGTGTTTACATACCATTGCTACATGTCATTAAATTGCTGTCATCACTTCTCCTTAGTCAGTATTTTATCCTGCTTGCTGTTGTTTTTTTTCCCCTCTATTCTCTTTCTGCTTTCCTCTTTCTGCCAATCCCCCAACTAGTGACAGCAGTTGGAAACCCCTCCCTGAGGTTTGTCCCTGCCACTGCTTCAAAGTGCCTGGTCACTGGGGGTTGTTAAACCCAAGTCTTTCACACACTACTCACCATTTCACTTCACCACCACATCACTTCACCACCTTCTGATGGCTCCATTCATCGTGACTCACGACCTTGTGGACCCAAACCCTTCCCAGACGTCACCTTCAAATAGATCAAATAAGAAATCTGAATCAATCACTTCTTATTATCTTATTCTTTTCTATTATCTTATTATCTTATTATCTTATTATTATTATTATTATCATTATTATTCTTACCTCTGTTAACTCACTGCAGCTAATACCCGTTTTGTCTTTCCTATACAACTTGCCTCCATGACCCGTGTATTCTTCTAGAGCTCTGTGAAAACCTCCCATTGTCTGAATTTATCTTTGTGTGAAATAAATCTTTGTGAAAAAGACTATATACCACTTTAAAGAGTTTGCAGATAATTTCTTAAAAATCTGTCAGTTATGCTTCACTAAAGGATGTGATGCTTCTATTAATGCCACCAGGCTCATCTAGCACTTCATTGTTTTTGAGAGGTTCCACATTTCATTTCCTGGCTTGGTGACATTAATGGCATTAGTAATATTGTAGTACCCACCTATGTCTCATTTAGGGATGAATCCACACCTTCCCAGTATTTTTTAAAGTACTCCAGCTGTTGCTTCAAGAACATGGGATGACAGAGTGAAGCAGTGTGGCTGTTCACAGTTAATGGACCTTGAATGTGGAATGTTCCAAAGGAACAGCCTCCTCACTCTGAAGTGTGACAGGCCCTGATTACAGATGTGACAGTCTGGACATCAAGAAAAATTACTGCAATTGTTCTTCTGTAGTCAAAAGAAAGGGGAGAGCAGAAAGGATAAAGCACTCTTTATCTAGTCTATCAGATGATTTCGTAGTGGAAAGAGCAATAACAATTTCTCTTTGAGGATCTGCAGTATTGTGTGTTGCACTTAGTCATAGCATAGATTTCTAAGAAGCAGTTTGCAGCACATAGATGAACACAAGCTTTATTTTTTAGCTTTGAATCTGCTATCTAACTTACTTTTATCTGATAATTCGCTAGGCTTAACAATTTAAAAAGAATAATTTTAAATCATTTTGAGTTCTAGAGACTGCCTAGCTCACTCCATGAGCTCAATATATTTATTTTTTTGACATTCCTTTATTGCCTTGAGCTTTTGTGTCATTATCAGGAAGAGTAGGAGCTTCTAATCCAAGATGTTACAGTAACTGGCCCCATCCATTGTAAGATCTTCCTGTACCCTTAGCAGAAAAACAGCCCCAAAGCATAATGTTTCCACCTCAGTGCTTTTGACTGTGGGGATGCTGTTCTTTGGGTCATACCCAGCATTTCTCTTCCTGTAAACACAGTGGGTTAAGCTGATGCCAAAGAGCTCCGATTTGGTTTCATCTGACCAAAGCACTTTTCCTAAGCCTTTCTCCAAATCATTTAGATTTTCACTGGCAAACTAAAAGCTGCCGGAAAAAGATTTTTTTCAGATGGCTCATTATAACCCCATTACAGGGCATATGGGATATGATAAAACTCTAGAGCAAATAATGGACCAATTTTATTGGCTGGTGTCATCAGTGTCAGCTGGTTTACCAGCCAGCCATTCCAAAAGCACCTTTGTGGCTGTTACCGTTAATAGAGTTCGCATTTGAGCACATTAGCATGGATCTCATCGTGCCATTTCACCAGAGCGCTATTGGATATTGCTTTGTATTGGTTCTGGTTGATTATGCGATGCGATATCACAAAGCAGTGCGCTCCCAAGTCAGCATCCCAAAAGAGATACTGACTGAGCAGGGCACATTATTCATGTCTTGCATACTAAAGGAGCTGTATGAATTGTTGGGCATTAAATTTGTTTGAACCAGTGTTTACCACCCCCCATTTGATGGGCTTAGAGCAGCTTAAAACCTGTTCAGGTGCACTGACGAGTTAACTCAACACTCCAGCGTCAACTGAAGCTCAGCCACACAGTTAAGTAGGGATGCTACCGATGAGGGTAATCGACGTGGCTGACGCTTGGAACACAGACTTCTGGGGACATCAACATCAACAGAGGGACATGGGAGTTGAAACATAAACACAAAACACACGGTTGACTGGCAAGGGCTGCCCAGACCATGACACTTTGCAAAGTACATGTTCACCATAACCACTTCCATCTAACAAAATCCAGTACCATCTCTTGTTCTGCATTTCTCTCCTTATTAATATATGTACCCAACACATCACCACTGTTACTAGTTTTTACAGTGGATGGCCTTTCTTATCCATCCAACATATCTCATTTATTTGGGCTTCAGAACAGAAAAAGGAGTACACTGACTACACTGCATCCCCGTCTTCGCGTGGCTGTCACAGCTGGGGCAGCAGACGTGTGGTGTTGAAAAGGAGGACCCAAGATGCAGACAGCAGTGGAGATGCAAGTGCGTTTATTTACATTGCGGCAAATGTAACAAAGGCAAGGGCAGAACTAAAAATAAACCTAAATTGGGAAAAACACTAATAAACAAACCTAGGGACATAAGGACACGGGATGAGGAGCAGAAAGACGCTGAGATGAGCAGATAGTACACAAAGTCACACAGAATAACGCAGAGTAACGCAGATGAACCGACGAGGACCACAGGCAGGCACACACAATAAATACACACGGGGTAATGAGGGAATGACACACCAGAGGGGAGCACAGCTGAACCTAATTAGACATGATGAGACGTAGACCTTCAAAGTAAAACAGTAAACTCACAAACAGTTTTATAACATACAAGCAAGGATACGAACAGGGCACAGAAGGAAGAGCACTAAACACTAGACACAAGATCAAACCTAAGAACTAATACAAAATAAGAATTAACACAGGATGATGAGAAAATGAAACACAAAACGTTGGGTCACCGACCCAGGACCATGACAGTGGCTGGGTTTTTGAAAAGGATTATATTGAAAATCTAATTTTACAAACAATAGTATTAAGTTGTTATAAAATATTTGATGATGATACAATATTAATATGAGTGTCTTTTAGTTAAATAGCACAGACTGTTTGCAACAATTATTTATATTGTAATTTTTGTTATATTAAAGGCTACAAATGTATTTATATTTTACACCACTTATATTGAAAATATTTTTTTTACATTATTTCCCATGTTATGGGAAAAGAAGGAACAAGAATGAAAGTAAAGACTCTCCCGTTGCACAGTTACTAGGCTAACACACACACACACGCACACACACACACACACACACACACACACAGTCTATCAAGGCCGAAGAAGAAACAGCTCATCTTACACTGTTACAATGTATTCCCTACGCAGCACTTGAGACCATGGAAAACAACAGTGTCCGTGAGCCCTGAGCACTAATTATAACATTGCAATAAGTGCAATTGTTTTGATCACTGTACTACAGATTTGTGCTTTCATAATCCCAATGATTATGGAGTGCTTTTTGGAAGTAGGTTAGTTGTCAGCCAGCTTTGAAAATCTCCAGCTTTTGGCTGCTCTTGACACTCTGGTTGAACCCATCCTATTAATGCTGGATTACTGTGGAGAGGCCATGTCTCCTTGACAAGGGAATAGAGCAGAACATTTCAGCACGGATGATTTCATCTTGCACATTTTAATTGCTCTACCATCTATTTGTGTGCTTTCAAGATGCGCCAAGCAGCTTTGTAAATTCCCAGGAAAATAAGTCAAGGTTCAGAAGAAATGGCTGATACAAAATACTGAAGCTTCAACATCAAATATTTATCCTCTTACAATAAACTGTTTCCTCTTTAGTGAGGATATGTTTTCTGCAAACAGCTGCCATTTCAAGGGAGCTTGTATTGTCTTTGTATTTACAGTGAACATGAGCATTACTTTTCAGTGAGGGTAGTGATCAGAATAAAGTAAACATGAGCTTCTTCGCTGGTAAAAATTCAGAAATAAACCCAACACAATATTTCAACACATCCTGGTATCATGATGTGAAAGTTATTCATCATTTAAGATGTCATGCTGTTATGAGTGCAGCAGGTAACAAGAATGGGAAATGGACTAGTATTTATATAGCACTTTTCTACACAATTTGAGCATTCAAAGTGCTTTTTTACTACAAAACCAAACATTCATATATGTGCTTTTTTTCAAAGCACTTATAACCTAACATTCGCACAGCTGCATCAGGGCAACTTGAGGTTCAACATCTTGCCCAAGGATACTTGAATACCAAGGCTGGAGGAACCAGAGAACAAACCTCCAAACTTCAGGTTATCAAACCTGCTGAGCCACAGCTGTTTCAATGCATCTCACTAGGGGTGGTTACCATGTTAACACGACCAACAATGAAATTACTTTGGGTGGCTGTAGTTCAGGAGGTAGAGCAGCTCATCTACTGATCAGATGGTTAGTGGTTCAATCTGTGGCTTACCCAGTCTGCATGGCAACTATCCTTGGGGGAAATACTAATTGTTGCTCTCCTAATGTGAGTATTACCTAGGAAGCACTGAAAAGCATAGAAGAAAGTGTTTGTGTGAATGTGACATATTGCCTCAAGTGCTTTAAGCGCTAAGAGAAAGTAGAAAGTGCTATAGAAGAATCAGCCTATTTACCAAATGTGTCGCCCTATTATCGGTAATGCGGAGCATACATTTCGTTACAGCACTTTCAAAAAGACATCTACTGTGATAAAATCTACTCCCCACTGCTGTGTAATCAATTACTTTAAGTTTAAATGGGCGACCATGGTTCAGGGGGTTGGGATGCTCATCCTATAACCGGAAGGTTGCCGGTTCGATCTCCCAGCTCTCTGTCCTGGCTGTTGTGTCCTTGTGTTGGCTAGAGGGGCTGATGTGATATGGCAGCCTTACTTCTGTCAGTCTGTAGCTTGCCTCCACCAGTGTGTGAGAGTGAATGAATAGTGGAATTGTAAAGTGCTTTGTGTGCCTTGAAAAGCGCTATATAAATGCAATCCATTATTATATGTTATTAGTAAATAATCAGGCAAATCAGATAAAAAGTCTGAGAAATCAGACAGAAACTCTATGTAAGGCCCAGGTGGATGATAGATGATAACAAATAAGCCTGATTTTTGGATTTTACAGCTGGGGTGGACAAGGCTAAGCATCAGGCTTTCAAATGAATTAAAAGACTGTTTTGGTCTTTTGCTGATTAATAAACTGGTGTCGAAATTTGCTGCCACACCGCCCCTCAGCCTCTGCTTCGAGAATTCTGATAGTTAGTATGACTCAGGGTTGTTGATTCATTTAAACTAACATAATCATCCTGCTGTAACCAGGTTTCTATAAAGGCAGAGTAAATTGATTTGATCAATTATTGTGTTATTATTATGTATTAATAATTGATAAATATACTAACAGGGACTTGGAAAAGAGACACTTAATGTTTAATAATCCACATTTCACTGCTTTACTCTGTGGTGCAGATGTGAATACTGTATTGTTCTTTATTTGTGTGTTTTAATGTTTAAATTGTTTTTTTTGCTGATTTTTAGTTTGCTTTTAGTCTGTTTGGGGAGCTGACACAGTCTCTAAGGGGAAGGGGTTTTGGGGGGATAATTCACCCCTTTATCCCCAAATCTCTCATCTCTCAAGATTCTTTATTTGTCACATGCAGGTTATACAGGTACAACACGCAGTGAAATGAACCTGACACGCTCCTCGACTGTGCAAAAAGAAAGGAGTGCGGATGGCTTGGGGATAGAAGCTCCTCTTGAGTCTCTCTGTCCTTGCTCGGATGGTGCGGAACCTTCTGCCGGATTGCATGAACTGCTTGTTTCCAGGATGAGATGGGTCCTTCAGTATCCGTGCTGCTCTAGTCCAGCATCTCCTGGTGTAAGTGTCCTGAAGGGGGGGGAGAGCAATCCTGCAGCAGCGTTCTGCTGTACGGATCACTCTCTGGAGAGCTTTTTGGTTCTTAACATTAGACACCTGACTTTGGTTTTCTACTCTGTACTCACACTAAAAACCACAATGGGTTGATTATCACACATTATCAATAACAATAATGTCATAATGTTTGAGCGATTCAATTGTGCTTCTCAAAATTTATTCGTGGTCCAGTGATTTTCGCCTGGTTAAAAAACATTGGAGCTCATACAACTAGCAATTATGAGAAAGCCTAATTTACTTCTCACAACTGGGTCAAGCTAGCATTTCACTTCTATTCTGCTGAACCTCATGCCTGCAATAATTGGGATGAGTCTTGGGTGAGTGTGACTTTCTCAAAGCAGCAATGATTGTCTAGTGTTTGTTTACTCAGTCACATTGTGCAATCGTGTAGTGAATAATTTACTCTTTTATATTCTAGCTGAGTGGTTCCTTTGACTGTTACCCACAAGACATATGCATGCATGTTTTATTTGTAACTTCACTTTGCTGCTTTGGCACTGCAAGCTGCTGCAGTTCTGTCATTGCTACCTGAATTTGTGATCCACGTACAAAGTATATTTAATTAACAGTTTTTTGAAGGTGTATAACAAATGCCAATGCGTTGGGTTATTTCCTGTTTTTTATAGCATTCAGTAGTGTTAATCCAAATGTAAATTGTCATATATTAGACTTATTTTTTCCAGCCAGTATTGTCTAAATGATGTGACAACTCTGCCCGTCTTATTGTACGCATTTGTTCCATTATTCAGCTTCTGCAATAAAAATTGAATAAGCAATACAGTATACAATACAGAATAATTCATTTTGTATAATTAATAAATAATGTAAATATTTTATTAATAAGGTCTTGAAATATTACCTAAAATTTAATTTTAATGCCAGCCATTATGCCTACTTTTTTGTTACTGTATTACAAAATAAAACAAAAGAAAATAATGTTAGTCAATGCATGGACTATAAATTAATATATAGGGTTATAACAAAATAGGACCTGTTTATTTAGGGTGTTAGCGTTAAAACAAAGGCAAAGGCAAACAGAGGCAAAGACTAAACAATAAGCTAAACTTGGAACTGCTAGAAATAAACATGAAAACTATGACATTAACACGAAAAGGAGCATGAAAAAACCTGAGAGCTGAAGAGATATGAAAATCCATGGACATGAACTCTGAACAAAGGGAGACAGAGGATCTAAATACACGGAAGAATAATGAGGGAAGTGGAAACACCTGGGGAACACAACTGACACAAAAGAACATGATGCCACAGGGGAAGCAAAATTAAACACACTGAACATGGAAACACAAGACTGTCAAAATAAAACAAAAAAAAAACTCAGATGAAGTCTATGAGAACACAAGCTTGACAATATGACATGGAAAACAGAGACATGAAACACTTGAGGTCTCCTCTGTGTTTTAATCTCGACCTTGGTACAACCAAAAGCATTCGGTCCAGCTACCTCAAGGATCTTGGGGGAGAATACCGGGCTAGGAAATTAGCAAAATATATAGGGGCTAGTCCATGTAAAGCATCCGTCCCTATGTTTTCGCAGAGGTGGAATGGATTATCTAAACCAGTATTTCTCAAACTGTGGTACTCGTACCACTAGTGGTACTTGGGCTCTCTCCGGTAATAGTCCGAAATACTCCAATTTTTTTAAAGGTTAAATATATAACATTTTGGAGTCATGCAAAGATGACAAAGATCCCGGGGCTGTTCTGGGAGCCGGAGTCAACCAGAAAACGTCTCTCCTAAGCCTCAGTCCTCCAAGAAGAGCAGCCTTTTCTTATCGCCAGCAGTCACGGCCGCTACAGAGCGGGCTTGTTTCCCTGGGCCTTAAAACTGCAAAGGTGGCACAGCGCTGTCACACTGATGGCTGTGCTGCCATGCTGCGATCCCAGCCACCATCAATGAGTCTGAGGCCCAGGTTAGGAACAAATGTAATCGCATGGCAGGATGCTGTAAAGGGACCAAACTTCAGTCAGGAGAACAACTGCAATATGAGGTTAGTCATTAATATACTGCTACGTAGGCTGGGCTGTAGTTACATCAGAATGTTTAAAAAACTGAGCTTTAAAACGAATAGTGTTGACAAAAACCGACAGAGGCCAACAGTGATCTATGACTTATTTAGGGGCTTTTTCAGATTAAATAGAACAATATACAAAGCATTAAAACTTGTTAAAAACACAACAATCTTATTAAATGCTAAGTAGATTGAAAGCAGGTTTCTTCAGGTCATCACTTAAAGACCTGCTGTGCATGTTTTAATGCAGTACAGTTATTATTATTATCATTTTACACATCCTGTTTATGACAGTTAAAATAAATACCATAATACAAGAAGTAAAATTGTTTTTTGTAAGCTGTATGTGGTGTTAAATAGGCCTATACTACTGTCCTTTAATGTCGGTAATAAGGGTGGTACTTCAAGAGCCATATATTTTATGAGGTGGTACTCATTGTGTAAAGTCTGAGAACCACTGATCTAAACCTTCACCCCCTATATTGATCATCTCAGCTGGCAGAGAAGCCTGTGCTAGTTAAACTGGCCCTGGTTAACGCTAGGTTGCTTGCCAATAAAACCTTCATTTTAAATTACTTTTTCACCACTCGTAACTTCAATTTTCTCCTGGTGACCGAAAATTGGGTGAGTTGAACTTCTTTACTGAACTTTACTGAACATCGCACAGTGTATGCCCAGCATAAAGTAACATACATCTTTAGAATTAAAAAAACTGACTGATTATTCATACAAGGTCTTGAATCACTCAGGCCCCATCTCATCACTTTGTTGTTTTCACCTCATGTACCATATGACCCCTTTGCACTGAGACTGCTGGCTTATATCCAACCAAATGGTTTCAGGATATTTAAAAGTAAAATGGGAGGCAAAACCAGCTCCCAGATTGGTTTCAGAATAAAGACACCCTCTCTACTTTCAAGCAAATAAAATACATAAAAATAAAATAAAAATACATTTTAAACACATGAACATTTGGAATACAAGTAAAAACATAACTATAACTGTAATGTAATTACTGAATTTAGTATGACATGAATGAACCCATTGTAAGACCTTCCCCTACCCTAGCATGTGACTTATTGCGGTCAAATGGCCCAACATGTAAGCAGGTGTTAGGGCATCTGGGAAGGGATCTCAAAATTGGATAATAGATGGCAGACAACTGGTTATCCTAAGCCATCTCCTCTGATCAAGGATGGTCATTCACAGTGGACATAGATGGCTTCTTTCACTCCTCTTTCAAACTCTGTCCAAAATGTGAACATTGGCATCCTCGAAATAGTGACCTTTACCCTTTAAATGCAGATGGACAGCTGTTGTGCCATACATTTATGATTGATTATTTGGTTTCTCCAGTGTAGAGGTCTAAGTACTCCTTGCTGCACTGCACAGCATGTACCATGTGGTTTAGTTTGTGTTAGGGAGTTTTGTCCTTGAGATTAATCAGTTTTTGTCTGAGTATGTGGCTGCGTCTCACGTAGACTGGGATGTCGTGCTTGGAGAAACAAACTAAACAACTTAGTATATGCTGTGCAGTGTAGCGAGGATAGCTCAAACCTCTACATTGGAGAAACAAAAGAGTCATGGGCCATAGAGCGAAAACATTCCAAAAGTGGATAACAATTTCATATATAATATTTATTCCCAAAACATTAATTACGCAAAGAGGCTTGAGTGGAAATGCATTTCTCTGAAATCACATTTGTGTTTGCAAAAGATTCATATGTAAATATGTTTTCTAGAGACACGTGTACCTCTTGAGAGCTGTGGTTTTAAGAAAGATCTTGTCAGAGTAGCCTGCTCCGATATACACACACACACACACACACATATATATATATATATAAAAAATTCCCCACTCGCCCCTGCGGGCGGTCAATCCTTCAAGCTCGGGTCCTCTACCAGAGGCCTGGGAGCTTGAGGGTCCTGCGCAGTATCTTAGCTGTTCCTAGGACTGCGCTCTTCTGGACAGAAATTTCCGATGTTGTTCCAGGGATCTGCTGGAGCCACTCGCCTAGCTTAGGAGTCACTGCACCTAGTGCTCCGATTACCACTGGGACCACCGTCACCTTTACCCTCCACATCTTTTCGAGCTCTTCTCTGAGCCTTTGGTATTTCTTGAGTTTCTAGTGCTTCTTCTTCCTGATGTTGCTGTCATTCGGGACTGCTATGTCAATCACTATGGCCGTCTTCTTCTGTTTGTCTACCACCACTATATCCGGTTGGTTGGCCACCACCATTTT
>VUQR01012202.1:6284-30643 GCA_015108515.1 Hemichromis elongatus
AAAAGGAAATCAATAAAAAAGAAAAAAAAAAAAAGGAAAAAGAAAGGGAGAGTCGGGAGGAGACCCGCACTGAAAGGGAGAGGTACTGATGATGCTGTGGTCACAATGTTTTTACAGCAGTATTGCAGGAATGCACTGAGCTCAGTGACTGGTTTTAGACCAAGCCAGCAATTCTCAAGAATGGGGCACTTCTGCAGAAGTGAGTGGCCCAAGAAGAATTTTAAGTTACATTTTGATTCAAAAGCAGCTCGGAGCACAGAACAAAGTTAAGTAGCACAAACGGAGAGCCAAAGAGAAAACCTGGATGATTAAAATAATGATCAAAGCATAAAAAATGCTTAATTATGGCTAACAAGTGCTAGATAATAATATGGATAAACTATTAGATGTGTTTGTTGGAAAGTGCAATAAGCTGTTATCATAGCTATAAGTAACTGAATCTCTAGCTAGGAGGTTTTTCTAAGGGATAAACACTTGGCAATAGTCACTAAATGGAATGAAAAGATGTTAAAGGAGTGCACCAGCCAATAGATGCAGATAAACGGGTTAACCCAAGGATGTAAACTTATTTCACATTTTCAATAACAGAAAAGATCCAGGTTTTTTTGCAATTTAGTGGTTTGTCTGTTACTTAATTACTTTGGTGTAGTGTGAATGCCTATGAGGGAGGTCTTTGTCAGTAAGAAACACTTGTGAAAATACAGATAAAAGTCCAAAATCTATGCCCTCTTTCACATGTTCCCAAGCTGTCCAATGGTCTGGAGGCCAATTCTGGCTCCTGGACTTTATATTTGACACCCCTGGTTTAAACAATTCACAAGCATAACAGCTCTAAACCAAGCTAAAAGTACTCCAAATACAGAATGAAATTAATTCATCTGAACCTGGGAGGTGGTGCTGAAGTATTTCAGATGCAAACGATTCAAAACTGCTGGACTAAATAAACAATGCTCTTTTAAATGGCTGAAATAATATTGGTAGATTCAACCAGTGAAACCATCGTGAAAAGGCTGACAGTACATGACAGAGCTATTATCTGATCTTTTCAACCTCTCATGTAACAAGCTTAACGGCTCCAAATCCAAGCCTCAACTTGGCAACAGCTTCACAAAGCACTTGGTGAAAAATCACAAACAGCCGTGACAGATTATATGCTGCCAGGTAACTCTGGTTTTAATCTGTGCCATAAACTGAAAACGTCATTACAATCTGTCAAGAGGAGGTGACCGATACATAAAATACTGTCACCTGCCACTTAGAGAGACCTAGAAATATGTTTTCAATTTAAAAAGCTCAAAAATGACAGTTCTCTTGTTCAAAGTTACTGGACATTAACGCTCACTGAGAACTGGGAGTCTCAAGTTTCCAATTAAATTATAAGTTGCTTACGGTCCAACATGAAGTACCTGGCTCCTCGTTGCGTGACAACGGTTGCCACCTCTTTGTGTAGAGACGCATTAAAATGGTGTTATATTCCCAAAGACAGTTGAAGGTCTAACATCAACAGAGCCGTAACATCCTTCAAGTTTACAGCTACAACAATTGCACCTCCTATCCCCCTAATCGGTTTCACTCTCAACATGCCAAATGCAATAAACTGCTAATTTTACCTTTAGTTTCCTCTGAAATGTTATAAACAGCTGGTGGGAATCAGAATAGCACTTTAGCAAGTTCACTAGCAACTTGTGGACATGTGGACACAGTTACCAAGAAACTGGTGTGAAACAGTTCAGACCAATGAGACAAAATTCAGCTTGAATGATATTTTCAGCTATAGAAACCACCTGGCCGGTCAAACATGGTATTGGGGACAGCTGGGGCACGCATTTATGCCAGTGGAACGAGACATCAGAGGTTAAAAGCGGCACGTGGTTAGGTTCAGGTGAATGCACGAGAACCCGTTAAATAAAGCGTTTGACAGAAAGACCCCCGCCCCCCTCCAAAAAAAAATGTCCTAGACCAGAGAGTTGTCAATCATAAGGCCCGGGGGTCGGAATTGACCCAACAAAGATGCCAGTCTACTGGACAGTGTAAGAAAATGTGAAGGACAAAACAAATTTTGGACTTTTACAGCTTCTCCTACTGATACAGACCTCACCCATGGATATTCAGACTACACCAAATTAACTGAGTTATGGATTGCTGTATTTTACACATTTACTTCTTACAATTTAATCACAAATAGAGTCATGCTGACAGCTTTTCTATTCTTTTTCCAACTATTACAATTTCTCATTAATTACACATGTAGTTAAATTTCTCTACACTTACGGAGAGGGGACTTTCACTGTATGTAAAATGAGTTTGAAATCTCAGCGTGATGCATTCCAATTATGTGTTTAACAGTCATGGTCTCCCATACAGATGTTGATGTAAACCTACTCAAATTAAATCTAAGCTTCAGCACAGTATTTTATAACATAACTGTCCAGATACACATTGGACTAAATTTGATTTTGTATACTCATGAAGCCTAATAACATGTTACAAACAATTTAGTCGGCCAAATTTCACATTTCAAAAGCAGATGTGGCTAAAAATGCAGTGTGCTGTATATAACAAGCAGGCGGAAAAAGAATGAGCCAAAGGTGCTTCTGGGTAGGTCACAAAGGTTTTAACCTAAACTAAACTTAGTCACAAAAAGGACGAGTACTCAGCATCCAACTCTGATCTGTACTGAACTAAGAAAAACTGAGCATCAGCATCATCATCATCATCATCACACCCCATGTCCACACTTTATGCTTTAGGTGTCTCTTGTATAGGTGAATCTCATCTGTCAGGAAACACACACAAAAAAAAAGGTCCGTTTTTGGCTCCTGCTAAATTAAGACTACAAAAACAGGGCAAGAGGGTCTGGGGGAGAGACCGAGGCAGTGTTTTATCAGGATGGGTCATCTAATAGGTCAGGGGAGGTTGTTGTTTTTGGGGGGCCAGTAAATGGAGATACCAGATGCCCCAAACAGGAAGCAGGAAGCTGCTATTGAATGACGTAAAATGTAGAAGGCCCTTCCAGGTGAGGCAAAAGTTGAGGTACTTTGTTTTTGCAGAGCAGGCTGACTTGATTAGGTAGATTTTAAGCTAATGACAAACAATTATTGATTATTTAGACACGTGTACAATTGATTAGCGCACTAATATAGAAAACAAACAGAGTCTGTATCAGCTACATAATCCAATTACAAAACAACACAGTTTGATCATTTTACCAAAGAAGTTAAGTTTGTGATCATGAATCAGCAGTAAAATATGGGCTAGCGGTTACTCATTTTGGTCCGGAACACACAAGTCCTCCTTATGCCTATCAGTGTTCTGGCCTTGACCAGCAAATCTTAACTTCCTGACGTGTAAAAGAGCAATGAAAGGAGAGGGGAGAGTTATAAATAACCTCCCCTGGCGCTCACCGGGCCAACTGACCCAGCACAGGCTGACGGAGCTCTGATCAGCGCCTGTGGTCTGAGACGAGAGCACAAAGCCTAACGAAGGGTCAAAGAGGTTGTCTGTCCATGGGTCTGTGTAGATGGTATGCAGGTGCATATTGGCATCAAAGTAAGAAAGCAAGGGTAATTATTCTCAATTGTAGTTAGAATAAACTTATGTGTTTCTAACTTTTTGCTGTGTTAAATCTATATCATCAGGCCTGCTGGCTGATTTATTTATTTATTTAAATAGGATAGTCTGACAGATAATTACCTCCAAAAAAACAAAAAACAAGTGTTCAGCATCTTACAACCAAGCCTATTTAATCCCGCTCATCTCACGCCACACTGCCACGTGATAAACCCACCTTTGGTGAATTTCGTGTAGTGCACCCTCTTTTTAGATGTCTTGGATTTTTCTTCCAAACTGAAGCCTTTCTGCTCATCTGGTGGAGTTTCTACAGAAGAAGAAAATTGAAGATAAAAGTTCAAACATGACCCCCGCCAAAAAAATTAGGCTGTTATTTAGTATCATCTTCACCATCATCCAGTAGTGTAAACGTGTTTTTGTCACAGCGCTGATGATAATGGTTATTGGGAATATAGCCTTGCCTTTACTCAACTAAATGTTGCACTGTAGCACCCTCTACTGTCCAACAGGCTGATCAATCAAACAGTGTGTTTTGTGCTGCTCGATAGCAGATACGAGTTTTCACTGGTTGTGTAAATGTTACTATTGAGTAAGAGTTTATTTTGCATTTCTTTTAACATCAACATGCCCAAACTCTACATGCTTTACAATGCAGAAGTTGTGCATAAGTCTTGATCCATCCCTACATTGGTTACATTTAGCTTCCATGTATATGCCGCTGCTGAAACTGTGCACACCCCCACATGTTTGTACCGAGTAGGAGATGCTCCATATCTCACTGTACATCTGTATAGTGACAATAAAGGCATTCTATTCTAAAAATCATTAGAATTGTATAAACTCTGTTTTTGCCTTTTATACTGTATTTCCATGTATGTTTGAACATTTCAATATATTAATGCACCCATTTCTCATTTTCCTAGTAAAATATATGACGACGAGTGGTGACTCAAAACGTTTGCATAGTTAATCAACGGCAGAATGCAGTGAGAGTCTGTGCACTGATTATTACTATAAAACTACCCAAATGTAAGTAAGAAATATGAACATGTAGGAAGTCGCTATATCCTGGCCTTCCAGGATATATTTAAATACTTGACATGCTGCTGTGTTGTGCTATGATACAAGATAGGCAGCCTTCATTAGTTGTTCATTAGTTTGTCTTATTAAGATATGATCGCCTTTATTAGTCCCAAAGTTAACAAATTTAGTTAAATACTGTTGATAAAATTTAATCGAGCTTTGTGTACATACCACTGCTGTTGTTTTGACCATGGCAGTTGTTCAGTTGAGCAAGCAGCTCATTAAAATCATCTTGGTGAGCAATCCACTTATCCTGTGAAAAATAAATAAATAAATCATACACAGCAACATGCAACGTGCCTAAAAAAATGACAGGTTAAAGATTCTTTTCAGCCAAATTTAAAATCAATTTAGATGATTAATGAGGATTTGTAAAGTGGATTGAATTACACCACACAAAACAAAATGATGTGGTTAGGGTCCCCACAAGTGTGACTTTTTAAAAGCCTCCCTTTGTTTCAAATGTAAAACTTGGATTCAAACGCTTGCTTACCTCATGGCTGGCATTTGCCCCAAGCCCATAGCTGTCATTTTTAACTTTCACTTTGATATGGTCAGTTGAGCCTTGCTCACTCCTCCCCAGACCCTTAATTCAGATTTAAAACAAAACAAAACAAAGAAAACAGACATGAGACATATTCACCAGTTCTTCCAATGTACAGTCTCTGAGACGAAGAACAATATCAACTGCTTTCAATACTTACCTTTCCCTTGGACCACCCCATTCGCTCCAGCATCTTCTGGCCAAATTTGGAGTCATCATTACTCCAAGCGCTGTTCCTGGGGTCGACAGACCACTTAAGCTTTCTACGAGCTGAACATACAACAGCCGCAACAGTGTTACATAACACGAGACCAGAACAGGTCACTCACATAGTCCTACTATAAATGGTCCATACGCCTGACTGACACTGGGTTTATGGGGCCAACGCACATATGATTAACGCCGATAAAAACAAAGACTGATGCATTATGTGTGCGTTCAGCGAGAATGACAGCAGCTAACCTGACAGATATGAAAGATCACAATTAAA
The DNA here is from genome assembly GCA_015108515.1 of Hemichromis elongatus. Lineage (NCBI taxonomy): Eukaryota > Metazoa > Chordata > Actinopteri > Cichliformes > Cichlidae > Hemichromis > Hemichromis elongatus. The sequence goes on from VUQR01012202.1 coordinate 11,972, forward strand.
GTTCTACACTCCAACATCCAACCATGCTTCCAGCAAGCTTTCTGCCACAACTTACGATTAAAGAGTTAACAGAGAGCATGTTTTAATAAACCTCTGCCTCTCAGAGCAAATCACTTAACTACAAATGAGCCTATCATGAGTTACTGTCGTTAAGAAGCAGTCAAAAGAAAAAACACGTGTCCACGGACAGCTGATAAAAAATGCTAATGCTAACTACCGGAATACTTTACCAGGCAATTCTACAAACTCATGAGCGTTTTCAGGAGGAAACTTTTGGACATATATTGTAGACAGGGTTTTGCGAATATAACCACCTAAACATGGATTCTTATGACATCATAAGAAAAAAATAACTATATATCGAAAAAGAGAAATAACTATACATACGCTCAGCGAGCATGGACATCCTGAGGTCCTTTAACAGCTTGACGAAGGTCCAAGGGGGTTCACAAAATATGCCTGCGCAAAATACGGGACACGGCGGTATCGGAGGTAAATATCGCCTCACGGAAGCAAATGTTGTGTGCGTCATTCATTATTAATAACACTATATTAAGTTTTTTTTTATTATTTTAAACTTTCATATTATCTTTATTTTATTTGTTAACGTTACAGGTGAATAATTTTCGCCGACAGAGTGCGCTACAGCCAAACAGTCAGGACAGTTTGCTGCACGTGGCAGGTCACGCGTACTTAAAGAGCCAATCAGAGTTATTCTGGGTTTCTGAATTTGATACTGGCTACTTATGAGCAATAATTGTTAGACACAAAACTAAAAGTGATGAAAGTGACATCATATCAGAAATTAATACATTGATACAAACAGTTTGTATTCCAGCAGAGATCACAAGACCACTTGACCGATGTATGTGCAGTCAACCAATATCAGCTGATATCAGTTCCCTGATCTTTCAGTCAACCATTCCCTGCCCAGGTCAAACAATGCATAATTTCCTTCCCATACATGCAGCCAAGAAAAAAAATCACAGTTCCGACTTGTGCATGGACCCACCGACCTTTGACTATGCAGCAACATATTTCAAACTTTTTTATATAAAGCTGATTGGTGAACCAGAAAAACAATAAAAATCTCAAATGATTTTGGAAATCTCATTGCAGACCTGCTGTGGAAAGTTTTTCTTTGTTTGCTTTTCTTTTTGCTTTTCTTTTTTTAAAGTTGTTGAACTCATGGGAGCAAAGAAGTAGATCTGAATCATCTCTCTTCTCTCACTTAATGCTATTGCTTAAATCCTGTTTAAAAGTCTTTCACTAACAGCAGAAGCACTTGAACTCTGAAAAAAAAACCCTGCTGCCTGCCTTTGAATTCAGCAGCTTTACCTACAGCAGAATAAACAGTAAATACACATGTGGGCCAACTGACTCCACACAAAATACTATAGTCATGCTTATGTAACTTAGCACAAACCTAAATAAAGACACAGCAATAGTATCAACAGATGCAGTTGTGGACTCGGTAACTGTGACATTAATTTCGATCATTGACATGCTAAAAAATTAAGCTTGGTAGAGCATGATAGATCAAAATCTGATGTTTCGACATTCACAGCTGCATCAGTTTTGACAAGATCTCCAACAACACTGTTGACTTGCAGCCCCAACCTATGACATTGCCTCCACCATGTTTTTCAGGTGGCTGTAGACACTCAGTGTTAGATCTCTTTCCTGAGCATTTCTGATTATGCTTCAGTGAACAGTAGATGGGTCAAATGAAGGTTCAGATGGATCTCGTGGGTCCTGTGTTAGGTCTTTGCTGGATTTCTTTTTCCTTTTTCTTAAGGACACAAATTTCAGATACCGTTCATCTGCTGTAGATAGTGTTTTTAGGCCAGTCACTGCCCTTTTGTGTTGAGTTTTGCTTCTTTGTGAAGCACTTTGCGATTTTTCTCTTGAAAGGTGCTATACAAACAAAATCTTGTCCCGTTTCCTGAATATTTAGACATCACTGCATACCATGCTCAAATGGCTCTTTGGGAAATACATTGTTGGTGCAAAAATGTTATTTTATGCCTGTCAAACTGTGTCATCTTTAGCATTTTTCATAGATTTGGTGAAATGGGAAATAATTGTGCATTTTTTGACAGGCTACTAGTAACAAAATCCCTAAAGATATGACTTTAAATTGCTCAGAACCATTAAAAATAAGTCATGAAAATTTGGCTTCTTGGAAACAAAATGTAAAGCTGACTTTGTACAGTGCTGCATATTTGTGATGTTTACTTTATATTAGCTCCATTTTTAGATGAGTAAAAAAGCATATTTTAAGATAATGCATCTAAAATGCATCTATCAGCATTTTAGGCTTTCCTGAATAAAAGCATGCAATGATGCATTTCACCTGCTGTTAGCAACTTAAAAAATCCAAGAGCTCATGGTTCAATATGTCTTCTAGAAATCACTGATCTGCTTTAAAACAAATGCAAATTTATTCCTTTAAAATGTAACAGCTCTAAGATTTAACAAGAAGGAAAGAGTTGTTTTCTCAGGATTGATGTTGTCACACTGCCTTTATCTGTAACTAGGAGAACAGTCTGTACAAATGTTTTCAGCATGGCGAGGTGCCCACCTTGAGCCTGAGCACAACAGCTTTCTCCTGTGGTGCGCGAGTCTTGAATTTGCTCAAGGTCAACAAACCAATGTTTAAATAAAAGGTGCGGAAAATTTGTAATTGTGCGAAAGACCAGACAAGGACCTAATGTGGCTTTCAAGCACAGAAAACAAACTTGTTTTTACACAAACACAGACACCTCCAAATGTCTAAAATTGTTAAAGCAACACATTGCAGGCTCCTAGCTTTGCAGGCAGAGATGGATGGAGTAAGTGTTTGTAGAAACTTTCTGGGAATATTTATCAGACTTCTCAGAAGAAAACTCTTATTCCTGATATGCTGACCTGGGTCACCTTCACATTTTTTTCGTATAGAAAGATAGCGAGCAGGAGTTGTTCCTACTAAGCCAATTGAATTCTTCAACAGTGATTCTAAATGAAGATTACACATAGGATGTTGATAATTGTCTGAAACACAGCTGCTTTGTTGATTCTTTGTGTTTTTAGTCAGTAGGATCATCACTCAAGCCCTGAAGCTTCTCCGACAGACCAGAATGAATATGTCACTAACTGCTACATAAACTCTGTAAATAGGTGAGCATGAAGGTGGAAACCAGCCTACTCGGGACACTGATATGGTTGTATGCCAAGTCTAGTCCTGATAGCACAGATTTACTCGGATTAGCAGGGGCCACACTCATTTTATCTGCTGGTCCGGTGTCAGGTATCACTTTGGGTTTCTAACGGTCAAAACTGGATCGAGGGAACATGTAATCTGACCTGTGAGCTGTGGTTGGGGTTAACGCTTCAAGCAGGGAATTAGGTTGCGTAACCAAAGCCACAAAAGGATCAGTAACAAAAAGTGTGCTTAGCTTAACTCACCAGACATCAGAACCTACACTTATCTTTCATCATATCATTCATCAATCATCATCATTCATTTTGTCATGAATCTTGAAAGAGTCCGTTATGTGTTACAGTGACGAAGCAGGTCATATAAGATGCTAAAAGTGCTTTTCTAAGCATTTGCACACCGTGTACTTGAGGTGAAAAGGTCAGAACAGGTCTAAATCTCATTAAATTAAAAACCTGGAGCTAAATTTAGAGATAATTTAACCACAGAGCGCATCAAGGGGAACATAACCCTGCAGCAAAAATTGATTTTATGACAGCTGTAAATATAGCCCAGTTCCAGATGACTAAACCAGTGAAAAATACACTGAGAGGTTTGTAAACAACAATATTTCATGTTCTTTATTGCCCTACGCTGGGATGAAGCCTTTTCTGCAAACTCATGAAGCATAAATAAAGTTTTTTTTTTAATCTTTATGAAAGCTTCTTTCACCCGTGCTTGTCTGTAACTGTGTAATGGTGTCACAGAGGAAAGAAGCCCCAGTGATCGCACTCATAGGGAGGCCTATACCGTACAGCACAGGCCTCCGCTGTTTTCTGCTGGTGGTTGAGGGCGTTATAAGAAGGCTTGTGGTTTTGGGTCCCTGGTGGTAGTGGTGTTAGGGGAGTGTCTTGGCCTCCATTCCCATGGCAACAAGCCTCCATGTGGACTAACAACTGGCTGTGGAACAGAGGCTGTGGTGTCTACGGCTGACTGCTCCAGTCTAACACTGTGAGACTCTTGTTACGCGATGACGAACAGAGCAGCGGGGACTGAGCAACAAGAGACGCTCTCTGACTGGCTGGTGGAAGGCAGCGCCCAGGGAGATGTCTTACATAAGAAGCTGGGTTCCGCATACAAGAAAGAGAACAGAAGTAGTAAAAACGTGAGGGCCTCTCTGTTTCCTCCACCACCCTTTAGAGCCCCTCCTTCTTGTCACACACAGGTTCACCCACATTCAGATACAGTCATCCAAAGTTTCTATGGAAGACTGTTTTATGCCTGTGTAGTGCATGCCTGCACACGAGGTTGTTAGCTGCTTATCCTACATGTTTTATGTAGCTTTTTGGTTTTTGGGTTGTTTTTTTTTAGCCCAGAATAAGCTTTATTTTTAAGTCACAACAAAAGAGAGTGAAAATGGTGCAAATATTTTTTTCATTTTCAAGCACATGACTGCAAGTACACCTGGTGTCGTTCACGAGAGTAGAAATCAGATAAAACTCCCATTTTAAAAGGATTTGTACAAAGTCAGGTGGAGGTGAGAGTAGTTTGAAATCCCACAGTTCTAAAAGCTTCCCCGAGAGTTTGCTGAGATTTTCAAATACAAAATAAGAATCCTCCCAGCTTGGAAGTACACCTGCAGTTTGTGAGACACATATTAAGACTGACAAGGTGATAATTAGCGATGATAGCTCATGACAGTAAGATAAAAGGCAGCGCGCCTTCTTTCACTTCACTGACATAAACTCTGCCTCTGTGCTCTTTCTCGTGAAGCACAAACTGCAAACAAAGGAAACTGAGGTCACCTAGAACAGTTGCAGCACTCACTGACACAGAGAAATCTGAGACGGGCTTTTGTGGAGGACATTGCCGTCCTCAGGGTTACAGTTTATAATCCTGTTTGTAAGGAAAATCCAGCAGCTATATCTTTATTGATGAGGACACTTTTCTTTGGGAGGTTTATTTCCTCTTTCTTCTTCTTCTGTAGGAGAAAATCATCAACTAAGTAAACTGGAGGGCCAATATTGTGTATATTACAATTTTTTGCTTGCTAATTAATTCCAATATCTCTCAAATAATCAAGCAGAGAAGTAGTTTGGTGAGTCTCAAACTTCAAACTGCATTTTTGTTTGAGATAAAAAAAATTTTGTCGAGATGATCGAACATTGCTTCAATAATGTTGAGGTCCGGGCTTTGGGGAGGCCAATCCATGACTGATAGTGGGTGGGTTTTTCTATCTGGTATTCATTTACTGCATTGTCACAGCGTTTTATCGAATCAGCTAAAGGAATAGAAACAAATTATTTCCTAAATACACATTTTTTCAGATACTGTTCATCTGCCGGAGATGGTTTTTCTTCTTTTGTCCTCCTTTTGTCCAGTTTTCTCAAATTCTTAAGGGCACACCACACACCATACTGAGATATATCAGGGTGTCAGCTAGTGACTCTTTGGTGAACATGTTGTTGGTGCTAAAAAATACTATTTTATTCCTGTCAACATGTGTTATATTTGATTCAGTTAGAAAAATGGGAACAAATTGTGTTTTTGGCTGCTAGCGCGAGTTATGTGTGGACATTACATTGGTTCATGCTTTGAGTTAGGCACATTTTTTATGTCTTAATGATAAAAACAAAACAAACATTTGTCTGAAAATGGTCAGGTACAAGGACTTGAGTGAAAATGAGTGAAAAAGCAGACAGTGTACGGAGAAAAACTTTGAAAGAACTTCAGGAAACTGGAGAACTGTTGCTTAAGACCTCTTTAAAAAACAAGAACAAAAAAGTCTGGCTTCTTGGAAAAAAGAAAAAAGATTACTCAAGTCTTTTTCACAGTATTATATCTGTGTTGCTATAAGCACAAGCTTTGATGTTTCCACTATGTAATCTCCATATACAGATCAGTAAAGAGCAGGTTTGAAGGTAATCTCATTGTCAGTTCTACATCTATCAGCATTTTAAGCTTTGAGCCACCAGTAAGGACAATAAATGCATACTATACTACACTTAACTCTGCTTTCAGTAACTGAAATATCCAACTTCTGATCAACAGCATGCACAGCCCAATATGTCTGCTGGGGTTCACTGATCTGCTTTAAAACAAATGCAAATGAATTCCTTTAAAACTTAACAGCTCTAACATTCTTTACCAAGAAGGACACAGTTGTGTTCTCAGGATTGATTTGTTCACACTTGTTTTATCTGGAAGAACAGTCTGTACAAATGTTTCTGGTAGGGCAAGCTGCCCTCCTTGAGCCTGGGTTTTAAACTCACAGGTCAACAAACTGATGGTTAAATCAAAAGGTGTAGAAAATAACTGCAAACACACTCATTGTTATGTAGATTTTTTGGGGGGTTTTTTTATTGTCAAAGCTTGCTGTTCGAATGAACAGGAAAAACCTGCAAAGACGACATAGAAGACAATCTTCAGAGTTCCTTTTACAGATATACAGTCACCTCCAAACTCTGTAAATGTAATTCATTTCCCTTTCATCTAAAAATAATAAAAGACCTAATGATAACAATAAAGTAACAAACGTGGACAGCAACATGTGGAGAAAAAAAAAGAAAAAGAGAGTGCTAAGAAGTGCTCCCACATATTAAAACACCAACAGAATAAATAATTTGTCATGGAATACAAAGAAAAAACAATTCTTAAGAATCCCTGCACCACACTGCTTGAAAGAAACAGATGCAATGTATCAGGTATTCACCTCTGTAGGTGATTATACTCCTTTATTTGTGAGAGGTTTTAAGATCCAACTTTGTCTAAAGTGCAACAAAAGATACCACCCGTGTACGAGTATACCTCTTGCTTGAGTTTGGCCCCAAAGCTTTAGGCCTAAAATTCAGAGATTATGGAAACCTATCAGAAAACAAACCTCCTACCATTTAGGTTTTTGAAAGAAAAACATAGAAATGCTTTCAGTTGTACAATGCAACATTCCCCATTTGTTAACCAGATTCCACGGAAAACATTGCCAAATTTTGCACAATTCCTCAGCATGCAAGTTGTCCTTGGTTTCATTTAAACATGGCTTCATGTTGATAACGCCAATGATGTTAACACTATTCAGCTCATTGACTGCTCCTCACCCAAATCTCTAAACAGAAAAGGGATAAAAGAGAGCAAAGCAGAGGTGGAGAGACTAGATTCCAGGGATGAAGGGGGGATTTTCTAGTCCTCATTGACCATTACATTTGAGACAAGGCCGGCCGGTGGCAGGCAAGTAGGACCCTTCTGATGTTACAGAGAGAAGTGAGATGATGATGACTTATATGCCATGTTTCTCTCGCTTTGGTCAGTCTTTCACATTATATACAAAAAAAACATTAAAAAGAATGATAATAATAATGCCACAATGCATCGTTGCCTCAGTTAAAATGAGCCATGCGTGTTTCTGAGCCAAAGAAGTTGAGCATTGTCTGAACAAGTTCTGGGAGATCGTAATCGTGTTTCCAGGCCCAGTCTTTCCGTGCGTTGGAGTCATCAAAGTTCATCGGCCAGCTGTCAGCTGAAAAGGAGCCGATTTACAGCATGTGTCAGTTTATCTTATAGGATCTTCACCATCAAAAAATATCAAAGATTAATGAGAAGTTTCCCCTTAAGAAATCAAAGCTTACCAATTGCCTGTCGTACAGGGTCAACCTCATATGTGACCTCCAGCTCAGGCATCTGCTTCTGGAGTTCCTGGGCCAGTTCCTCGGGGGTGAAGCTCATGGCGTTGATGTTGTATGTCCTCATGCTCAGTGTCTCAGCCGGTGCTTCCATCACCTCCAGCGTGGCACGCAGACAGTCGTCGATGTACATCATGGGCAGCCGTGTGTCAGGTCTCAGGTTGCACTCAAACTTGCCGGTTTTGATTGCATCGTGGAAAATCTGGACAGCATAGTCTGGTTAGACATGGAGAAAAAACCCCCAAAACATAAATATCCTTGTTACAGAAATGCTGAAAAAACTAAACTCTCTTGATTAAGTGCACAATAAAGTAACACATGCAGCATAATCAATGTATTCCAAGTAAAACAGGAGTGCAGTTATGAAAAGCTAAACTGTAATTAAAAATCAAACTGATAGGAGGATATGGGTGTGGTGGCTGTGCAAACAAGTGATAATATGGAGACACCGTATCAAGTTATGCGCTTGCTTAAAAAAAAATGCAACAAGTCATAACAACACTCTGAAATAGATCAGTTGCATAACAAAGTTGAGACTTGATAGCAGCACAGGAATAAGCGACGGTTAAAAGTGTAACCTTATCTATGGTGTGAAACCGCCCTACCTGTCGTGCCACCGCCGGGCATGGAATCAGCAGAGATTATTCCAGGATAGCGTAGACAGCGGAAGTCCAGCCCATAACGGTGGTGGTAGTACTGTTAAAGAACAGAAAGGACTCAACTATTTAGAACCAGCAACTTAGATTTAAAAACCAACCCAAAAAAAACAACCATTCTGTGGTTGTAAGACCAAGTTTTCCCAGTAAGAGTTAAGATTAAACTCTGAGCTCTCACCTCTCCCATCAACTCAGCATGTACTTTGGAAACGCCGTAGATAGTGCGGGGTCTCTGCACACACAGATCTGGCGTAGGGTTGCGAGGGGAAGTGGGACCAAAGGCGCCAATGGTGCTGGGGACAAAGAGACGCAAGCCATGCTCTGCTGCAATGTCCAGGATGTTGTGAAGCCCTGAGAAACGCACAACTAAAGGTTTAGCAAGTGCCCCATGAAAGCACACGAGCATCATCCTAAATCTTTACGCCCAAATGAAAAAGATTAGTTACACATTCACTTACCTGTGATGTTAACAGAGCGTGCCAAGGCCACGTTAGCCTCTCCAACAGCACTGAGGAGGGCGCTGTAGTGAACCAGCCAAGTGATGCGGTTGTTCACCACAATTTCCCGCAGGTTCTTGTAGTCCAGGATGTCTGAGTAGATAAAGGGGCCTGATGGCGACGGAGATGGATAAGCATTTTAAAGAGGTTTGTTTCACCTTCACAGTGACTGCACTTGTTTGTCAAGGATGCTCCCAAGCCTTCAGTACAGGCTGCCAATAGCACACAGTAGCTAATAATGTATCAGAGCATGTTTATTTGGAACTGATATGTTCTCCGTGTTCATAAAAAACTTCGGGTCATTGCTAAATGTTAGAAAGCGTGACACAACCCAAATCATAAAGGAAAAATCGATATTAAAGCAAGAGGCTTTATTTGCAGACATTGTACCATTCAAGTTTGCCCATTTCAGTCTGACGCAACAAGTCATCATTTATTAAGTAACAACCTGTATTGCCAAATGCCTGACCTTTTTTTTTTTAAGGCCGGCATTAGTCAGCAATAGAACTAAAAGGATCATCATGCTAAAAAATAAGACTGTCTGAGCACTACACAAGTATTACAGTTGGACATGGCTTTTTCGATAACATCTGGGCTTCGTTGCTGTAAATTTAATGCACTTAGAGTCACTTTGCACAAAAGCACGATGAAGATAATCTATCATTTTAAATGGTGTAAATGCATTATTTCTCTATGTGTGTATGTGTTAATATCTGATTTCTTCTATTAGCTAAAAATTTAATAAAATGGGCATCAACCCTAAATGTCTATGTTGTTGTATACACTATGCAAAGTAATCATTGAACATTTCTAATAGAGTATATTTTATGTATCTAAACTGTATACATTTTATATAGTATATGAGTATATGAGTATACTCACCACTGTGGAAAACGCTGTTTGGAGGTTTCCTGATGTCAGATAAAATGACGTTGTTCTTTCCGTACCTCTTCCTGCGAAGAAACCAATATTACACAGTTTGCCTTAGAAAAACTGTTAAACTGCAGTGTTACAATTCATGCAACAATCAACACACAACGTGTCATTTATTTATCATTTATTTATAATTGGACAAATTTAAATCCTTACCTCAGCAATTTGGCCAGGCCTACACCGAGCTGTCCCAGGCCACCTGCAGAGGTTGGAAGGAGGTGGAAATATTATGAGTGATCTTAGGACACCACACACACAAATCAGATGCACAGCAGCTAATAAGTACCAGTGCTTTGTTTCCATGGAGACTGAAGTACCTCAGAAGAAGAGTAGCCATAAGAAAAAATAAAGGTCACAGCACTGGACGCCCACAACTGATTTTTTTTAATGGCATCCCTCCCAGCTCTCATTGCCAAACTAGTCAGAAACCCTGCTGATCTCAAAGTCCCAGAAGAGCATATTTTCTAACCCTCATCCTGCATCAAATGCTTTTTAAAATGGCCTTTTATTGTTAAAGCATTGGACTAAACTGCAGTGCTGCAAAAAAACCCAAAACAAAACCGGATGCTTGGTACAAACCTGTGATGAGCACTTTGGGGTGGTCTGTTTCTGAGAAGGACACAGAATGGAAGCTGGCATCAGAGGTCACCTGTCGAGGGGAGAAGCTGATGTTGCGTACAGCCACCGTTAAGGGCTGGCAGCCACAGCCTGGGGGGCTGAGTAACACCTGCTTGGCCACCTTGCTGAAGATCCTCATGACAGGCATGTTGGTATACCTGCAGGAAGGGAACAATGTTTCTGCTTACTTTTGGGTGACATTTTAGTTGGTAAACTCCAATGAAAAAAAGAAGTCTACCAGAGATCTACAAATCTACTGAAAGCCAGTTTGCATATGTATTTAATTAGACTCTCTCATCATTTGGTGGCCTCACCCCACAACATTTTTGTCAAGAAGTTTTGGGCTCGTTTCCAAGCCTCAAGCTCCGAGAGATGGTCAAACAAGATGGTTTTAAACGACAAAAGTAGCACTCGGAAAATGTAATTTGAATTCCCTTAAAAGTCAGATTGATCAAACGCATCTGAAAACACTGAGCTAAAAGAAAACATACCAACAGCGAAGACACGTAGACTGCAACTGAGCGCAAATTACATGATGAAGAGAAAATGAGCGCAATGGAAGCATCAAAGTGCAAAAAAACCACCAAAACACCCCCTGTCTTCCAAACACAGTCAAAGTTAAGCAAAACTTTAACGCCACATTTTTTTAAACTGGAAACGCGAACACACACACATCTTTAGAAAGGTACAGAACTACAGAAAATGAAGCATAATGACACTTGTGCAATAACACTAAATTTGATGAAATCTAGTTATACTTTCGTTCACTACAGAGACGTCTAGACTTTTACGCAACGCATCACTAGAAAGGACTTACCGAGGGTTCAATGAGCTTCCCAGTAAAAGAATGAACGGAGTTACTTGGGAGTTTATATATACTGCCCTGCCTTCAACGAGAGCCAATCAGGGAGTGAGGGCGTACAGCGGCATACAGTAGCCTTGGAAAACGGTGACAAGATCAGGGTGAATTGGACCCAGAGTCGGAAGGTGCTTTTATTTATTTTTTGCCTTCAATTTCTTACAAATATATATTAAACTATAAAATTATTTATAAACGAGATCATGGATAAAGCATAAAATTTACTTTTGCGCAAAAGCACGCTCTCCCCCTCCATCACGCTTGTGGTCTATCCGCTTCTGAGAGCATGTGCTGTTCAATGTTGAGCCAACATCGTTTAAGGTACTCATCACATAAGCCCCTTGTTTAATATGGGCTCAGTCTGGCTCCATCCTCAGCTGACAGCTCGCCAAGTCTCCTTTCTATAGGACATGCCGATCGTTTAGTTTAGTTCCAGCAGCGTAACTGATCTCCATACACTCCAGTGTGCAGCTGCTTTTCCACGAAAGCAAAACGGATGCTGGACGAAATCCTGAATGAGAGCCACCACTATTTTAGTACTTAAATATTTTTCTCCTTTTCTTTTTAAATGGAGACCCGTGAGAGACAACCGGCCACAAAGACAAATGAAACCAGGGCAGTGCGCCGGTGTGAAGCTGTTGGCACTCTGCCTGAGCCCAGCACGACACTGTGACTTAGCAACCGGCTGCACTTTAGAAAAGGACTTTGGCCAAAAAAGACAGGGTCTCGGCGGGAAATAGAGGTTAAACACACATGATTTAAAAGAAAAAGAAAAAGGGTGGAAGCACGTGGTGGAAGCACAAATCGAGAAATTGCGCATAAAAATGTCCCAAAAATTACACTTACATTTCCCTGAAATAGCCGACTGATAAAGAAAAGACCATGTTCTTAAATGTGAAAGAAATCAAATATCAGGATCGCTTCACTCACCAGTTAATCTACAGTTAACAAAGCCAAAAAAGAAAGCCCCTCTGCGATTTGCGTCTTTTTGAGAATGGGATGCAGATTTCACGCTGACGTGATGTACGTGTTATCTCCGTTCGGTGTTGCATCAGCTCAGCTGCGCCTTCAAGCTATATAGCAGCGACCATCTGTTTAAGGGGAAGCCGGCTTTCTCTCGGATTGGCGGAGACCCGGAGGTGCGGTCTTCCCTCGCAGACCACTCCCTCCGGTGGCGTCACCGACGGCCGGTCAGTCTTTTCGCGTCCACGTAATCTGAGGCCACGCGGTTTAAACATTACTTAAAAATACCCGAGACTGCAAACTGGCAGGGGATGGTGTGACCGTGTCAAACGTGCACGTAAATACTGTGTTTTTACACATTCACACGATGAACGTGGGTTCAAAGTCCAGCTTCTCAGCTTCAGTTCAAGAGTGTGTCCACGTCTACATCGCAGGAAGAGTTTAGGATAAAAGGCCCTCTGTTTTTTTCAGGAGACCAAAGAAAAGCGGGCAGTTGACTTCACAGAGTGAGGGGCTATTATTCATCAGTTAAGTTGGAGTGGAGTGGGTTTAAAATGCGGTCTTCACTTTCCTTTTGAAAGCTGTGGCTGTGAATCTACAACATGCAGTCAAATGAGATGTCAGTTCAAGTTCAAGTGCCTAAAACGCTATGATCTGGGCAACATTAAAGTGTCTGAACTTTAACAGAGGGCAACAGTGGGGTGGATAAACACAGCATCCATTTGCAACTTTGACAACTTCCAGCTAAGTGGAGAGCACTCTCCAGCAGGTAAGGCTTCATAAGATAAAATAACACACAATCATACGGCAAAAGCTGCATGGAAATATGTAGAAGTGCAGTAAAACACATTCACTATACTGACAGTAAACAACATGACTAAATAATTTGAATGCGCTCATGTCTTTATGGATATGAATGCTGCATGATTTAGAAGTAGCAGACTTCTATGTTAAACAAAACAAGGTGTTGAGCCTGATGCAGCCCTGCCATCAAACACACTGAACGATTACAGGATGGATTTTAAAAGCCACTTAACACCAAAGGTTTGGCTTCACTGGAGTTTTTGTGGCCTGGCAAAAAGAAAAAAAAAAGAAAAATAGAAGCTCTCCAGCTTCATCGATTTGAATCTAGATGTTTATCAGTGAACGATATGATTTATGCACACACTTTCTGTTTGACTTTCAGGGTTGTTTGCAGGAGATAGAGCCGAGCCAGAACGACTGATGACGTTGTTGAATGGAGAAAGCAAAGGGTGGGCTTAAGGTCTGTGCTGGAATATGAGTGGAGCATGAGCGCACACCCCCATGCCTGTCATAACTGGGAAAGAAACAGCTACTTGAAAAACAAGTTGACCTGATCTTTGGCAAGAGAAAGAAGACTGGAATTTCTCAAAAGAAAAAAATAAATCATAAATATACTTTTATGTTCAACGGCAAACATGGATAACCTTCTAAGTAACCTTTAATTCCAGGAAACGTGAAAGAAAAATGACACTTGATAGCTGTGAGGTTACATAGATCAGTGTCACTACTAAAAGTGGGATTCAAAGTCTAATATACAAAGCTATAGCTTCTATCTAAAATATTACTCGGTAATACACAAAATCCTTTGTTCAAGAGAATTTTAAGGGTTCCTTTGTAAGGAGTAGAGCTTTCAAACAAAGAATCGGGGTATTGATAGACACGAGGACTTAATAATACAGAGAGAAGAGTTGTGTAAACACTAACTACCACATGGATATCGCTTGCTATGAAGCAACTGACCCCTGGCTATTTTTTGCCACATCATATGATTGTGTCGTCACAGCAATGGGAACATATTTCTTTAGGGGGCTGTTTACTAATCTGTGGACAGACTGTCAAGGACAGGGTACATATGTGGATATTTTCTATGACTTCTTTCTGATATTTGGAACCTTTGGAAGGGAAAAAAAATAATATTGATATATTTAAAGCAGATTTTTGTCCACACAAAAATATTGGAACAATGACCCTGACATGTTTACCTTAAAAAGTTGTCCTGTTGAGCCACAGACTGTATATAAAAGATGGACACAGCCTCCAGCTTAATCAGGAAATGCCTTATACTGGCATTATTTCTAATGGCCAGCAGGGGGTGATGCTTTTTCCTGTGAAAGGAAGTCTGTTAAAGGAGTATGTTAAAAACAAATGTACTATTCTCTTCATCTATGAACTCAACAATAAACACTTCCCTTTTGATATTATTGTTTTTATTATACCACGCTAAATGCGTACTCCTTACCTGGTTGTGATTGGTTACTAAAGGTTACTGGCAGTTGCTGATGTTACACCCATGAAGGTCTACAGACCGACCAGCTTGGAAACCACCGTTCACTGGGGAAAAACATGTATTCTGCAAGTGGTAGCTGGTAGTCAGTAGCGTGAAATTGGTCACAAACGGGTATAAGGCGCTGCACTGAAAAGCTCTTTGTGATTGTTTTGTTGCTTCAGCTTGATGCAGTCAGTAGTAATTTGCATGGAAGATTCTGATTTGTCTCCAAATGCACGCTAGTCAATAAGCAGAAAATGTGAGACGTACTTTTATCGCTAAATGCTAAATTTACAGCCACTTAGATGCTTTAACTTTGTTTTCTTAAAAAAAAACTAAAAAACTTTGTGAGTAGAAACTACCTTAATGAGACTGAATCGTGGAAAACGGAATGATGCACAGACTGTGTAGTGATTAAAGAACTGAAACACTTCCTTTGTTGCGATTTAGATTTTAATGGCATGAAAACTTAAAAAAACAACAACAACTTTTAATCAATATTAGATTTGTCAAGCATTCTGATCAGCAGTGACAAAAATATGTACACATAATTTTTTATCTGGATCTGGTAAGGTAAGGCATTGCACAAAGTACAACAGACAAGATTATTTATCTACTGTGTGATATTACATTTTTGAAAGTTTTGTCAACTTTTTGACAAAGAAACAATCACTAAGGCATTACACAAGCATACGAAATGAACTTACTGTTCCATCTATGCACACATGAAATATACATGTAAACATTCTCTTTGTCAAAGCAGTTCAAAGAGGTGGAAGTAAGTTAAGCTTAGTGTGATTATTAGTATTACTACTGAGCAGACACTGAGATAAAGATCATTCACTTTGTTACAGGTTATCAAACAAAACAGGCCAAAGATGACTGCAGCGCACCATAATGACACAAACGATGTTTTTATGCAGCTTTACTGACCGCTGAGGTTTAGGATAATTCCTATGTTTGTGACATAACTATGACCTTTGATGTGAAAAGCTGACAATTAAGTAGAGCGGCAAGATTTGGAGTGTAACGTGTGTGTGTGTGTAGGTTAGTCGGATACATTGGCATTTTTGTTTGATATTTGGACATTTGTCGTCTATTATGGCAACAACTGATGAGAGACTGTTTTCCTAGTGGGAGTCAAATTGATTCGATACAGATAAAGAAATACTTTTGACACAAAGTGCATCAGTTCTGAATGTTAAACTCAAGAAGTCGGAGATGCTTGGGAACCTAACCTAGTCGTTAGATCGCTGTTAGACGTGGTTACATCAAATCGTTTGTGTAAATTTTGGCTGTGATGCTCACTGGAATGTCAAGTATTGAGTGGATGTTTTACATATTATACAAACCTCGCTGCTCACTTGCCCGACTCTACCTACGCTTAGTATGTCATCTCAATGTGCAGCAAAGTCACATGCTGCCTTACAGCACCCTATATGTTGCCATAGTTACTCTGCAGCGGTCTACTGGTGTGCATAATCAGCAGGACTTATTATTGAATAGGTTCACTCCTTAGCAAATGAGACCCTCTGTTTTTCCAGCTGTTCTTAAAATGCCCCTTTAATCCTCTACTACACAAGATCAGTGCTGAGAAGCACAAAGGGGTCCATGATGTCGTTTTTACACATCGCGTGTATAGAAATGGAAGCCGGCAAGTACGAGTGTGGGCGTTTGAAGAGGCTTGGCAACAGTGAGATCAGCCGCCCAGTCACAGCACAATCTATAGAAATGAGCAGTGGGCATGTGCAGGTCTGGCTGTACGCTGATATTAGACTACAGTGAGATAAGGGAGGTTTAGCTTTTATCTGCACCCTGAGAAATGTGAAAAATGACTAATGAGGACGGTGCCTCTGTTTTTTAAATGTTTCCCTCTTACTCGAGCGTAGTTTGCAAAGAGTCACCATGATAAAAATTCATTAAAGCGTCAAGATTGAAGTTCATTTAGTCACGTGCATTCTCTAAACAATAACTTAATAATAATGTTGTTTTCTTACATTATGTTTTGAAAGGGGAGGAAAAAAAGTTTAAGTCTAAAGCTGGGATGTCTACGATTGTTTGCGTGTACCACCTTGTTCACTTTTAGAGGTCTCTCTCTATGACGTATGCAGGAGAGGATCTTCAGTTTCAAGCTGGGCCAGCTGCCTACGCAGGCTGTTTACTTTGGTCTGAAGCTCTTTGTTGTACTCTATTATATGAACCATTTCCTCGTAGGCCTCATCCAGACACTTGGAGGAGCGGTTCCAACGAAGGAACACTCCTGTGACAGAAGAGCAGGACCAATCAAAAAAGAACAAACAAAAGAACAATACACAAACTGGTTTCTCCCAGTTCTGGATTCTTCTAAACACTGCAGGGGAAAAAAAAAACAAAAAAAAAAAACGCACCTAGCTTATGATACCAAACACTGTTAATTTGGATAGATTAAACAAACAGCAATCAGATAATGTGTATTAGCATGCTGGATGTGGTACTTAGTGGAGCCTTGAGATGGAGTACAAATACAAGATTTTGACATGTGAAAAACAGAAAGCAGTGTCAGAAAACAGACCAAAGTGTGTGAACTGAGTGCAAAAAACCAAAACCACTGGACCTTAACAAAGGTTGGAGGGTCTTGGCAGAGAAACAGGTGTAAACAGAGGAGCTGTATGACTGGAGTGAACCATCACTTTACTTGTCAGTCATAAAAGTGAGAAATTTCTGAACCCAGTAACACATCTGTAGACAGCATTACTCAATTAGATCTCGGTTATTTTAGTAGTTTTATGTCATTGGTAACAAAATACTTGGGAAATTCATGGGAGCTGCGGAAGGACGTGCGTGTGCATTCCTATGTGTACGCAGTATTTGGAACAATGAATTAACTGCAGCCAAGTTTGCATTTTGCTAGAACATGGAACCACGTGCTGTCTCTTGGGTTTGTACTCCAAACGCCTATCGATACATTTCTTACTGATATTCACACACACTTGCCTCTGAGCCCTCAGTGAATGTCATGTTGTTTAGCTGACATTAAAGCCTTGTTTTTACCCAATTTCCTCACCTTTAATGAAAAATAAAACTCTGTCTTTTGCCTGATCCTTTTAGGGGGTCACCACAGTGGAGCCTCCTTCACTCCATCTATGAATCTTCTCTGTGGTCTTCCTCTTTTCTTCCTGCATAGTAACTCCATTATCACCATCCTGTCCAGTATACCCACTATCCCTTCTCTACACATGTCCAAACCATCTCAGCCTTATTGCTAGTACTTTGTCTCTATATATTTCCAGTGTTTCCTTGCATCTAAGGTCCTTGGCATCATATTGGAAATGTTAAGTTTAAGAAAAATACTATTGAAATATAGTAAATGTATAGGTACAAATATGGTACTTGAAATACCATTCCATAATTTTGAGGCTATTATTATTGCCTTTATTTAATTTCAGTGGTTTAAATTGTGGTTTTACTTGTCTGTTGTGCAGCACTCTATTTAAAGCCTGCTGTTCTTAAATGTGATACATAAATAAAATGTCCTGATTAAAACCTCCACATTTTTACTCAACACCTTTAAACTGGTCAAACTGTAGTCCAATTTTTTTTTTTTAAAAACTATTATGTTAGTACATTTTTTTGTTTTTTAAATTTAACCAATAGTTTTCCTCGATCTAATTTTAGTGCTTCGCTAAAAGTGGCACAGAACTTTCGGGATGTAAAGCTTTTACACACGCCATCAGTTTCTCTTAGTGTCCACATCAGCAGCTAGAGATCAGGACTTCCATTGGGTCTTTTAAGGTGGGCCCAGGAGTGTGCGTCACTTTCTATGAAAGAGCTGCATAAGCAGGATGTCACGTGCTCCACTCAGTTCTTATGCATTCCACTTCATATGGCGTGAACGTGACTCTAAGGCTTTAGGCAGTGAGAGAGGCCCCATGCACAAAATGCATGAACCTAATGACCTCGTCCATCGTTCTGGTCCCCCCCCCCCCCCCCTTTCTCCCCCCCCTAAAAAAAAAAAAACCCCCA
>VUQR01012203.1:4963-24431 GCA_015108515.1 Hemichromis elongatus
TCTTGTAGCACCAATGTGGGACAGCACTCCAGTTTCATTTTGATCTTTTGAATGAAGTTTGACAATGATGTGATTTGACGACTACATCCTATGGGGGTAGCTGCATAGGCAAAAACCACCTTTACTTACTTCTGGTGCAAACATTTTGTTCTATAAGCAGGCCTGGAATATGACAAAAACTACTCGGTTTATAAAAACCTTCAGAGGTTACTCCTAGTAGGATTTCAAAGGGTAAAGGGTTCCAACCTGTGCATTCGGTGCTTTCAATGGAACAAATCGAATCGGCAGCTTGCTGATTCAGTTTGTTCCATTTAATTTCTTTATTTATGTAAGTTTAAAATTTAAAAAATATCACTATAATATACAAAGTGCTCAAATATCAAGATTACTGAGGTGAAATATATTTGATTGACATTTAACTCTAACCTGTAAAACGTTGTCATTTGTTATTTTACTGTAGAGCATGTGCAAAGGGTGGAACTATTGCAGTGTGTACAGTGTATTAGATGGAGGAGGTGTACAGGGAGATGGCCACGGGCAGGAATGAGTTCTTGTGTCGTTCGGTGGTGCTTTTTGGTCATCTCAGTCTGTCCAATCTGTCTCCAGTTCAAAAAATAATCTGTCCATGACTCAACCTCACTCTCTCCCACTCTCCCCCCAAAGTAAAAATAAAAAATAGCTGGGGTATATGTGGAAATTAATTAATTTCAAAATAGGAAGACATTGTCATACATAACATAACAGATTATAATACAACAGTGCTCTAAAAAGTGTTTAGCCACCGCACATTTCTTTGTTTCAGTGAGAAAAAGGGAAATAAAGGCAGCAATTATGATATAATTTATACAGTAAATACAGTGTAAGGCATGTCTTTGTTTTTTGTTTTCCTGGTTCTTAAGGTCATGATTTTACAGATACTGTTTCTCTGTTGTAGATAGATTTTTAGGACTGCCACTTCTTCTTTTTGTCCAATTTCCTCAAATTTGTTTTGCTAAAATATGCCAAGTTTTCAGTTTGATAATCACCCTGATGGTGCAATGTAATGCACATGTCTTAAGGCGTTTTTCAAATAAAGACATCTGATCAAATTATGTGCTTTTGCAACAAACCGGGTGAGTTTATGGTCTCGCTCAGTAATGTCAAGTCTCTTTTGTTACAGCGTGACATTCATTTTGTAATTGTCGGTTCCCTTGAGACGCAAACTGGTTGTGTCACTGACAAATGTTACTAAATGAGCACGCTGTGTCCTCTCAGCTCATTAGCTCATAACAGGACCTCATTAACCAGTGGGTGATGATGGTCTTCCTCACAGTCAGGAGTTCAGCTTAATAATTTATTAGTGGTGTGGACAGTTAGCCTGAACCAAGATAACATTATGGTTCATGTAGCGATATCACTGATGTCACAGGTTGAGGCTTAAGCTGATTTAAAGGACAACTAATATGAGCTGGTTAAAGAAGGAGTGATAGTTAAGCTGAGGCACTGAAGTCTTTAGGATTTAGCCCCTGAAAATGTTGAAAATGTTTTTGGATGTAGGCATTCTTACGAGCATTACAGCTTTTACCAGACCTCACTGCTTTAACCATGCATTAACAGCCCGTCGGAGGTATCTCAGTACGGGCATCACAAGTGTTTGTATCATAGTTTCGGTGTCGGTTTCACAGCTGTAATTCTTCTGCAGGAAAGAGGATAAAAGATGCATGAATAAACTTTAAAAAAATGAGTTTTAATAACTTCATATGTGGAGTGCAGTGTTCTCTGAAAATTCGACAGTGGAGGGAAAAACTGAAAGATTAGCAACAAAAGCTGTAAAATCAAGGTCAGACCACTTTAATTACCGTTTAGGTCGCACGTTAAGGAAACGGGATATCAGCAGAGGCAGGTTTTGGCGATGAAGATTTACGATCTGTGATATTTACAGTGTTACATCGGGGCTGGCACACAATGCAAACAGAGTGTTCAGTGTTCCTTTTTTCCAGTGTTTGGGAAGCAACACGAGAAGAGGCAGAAAAAAGATAGAAGGGAGATCATTTCTCAGAATAGCACGACACCACAACAAGCCGTCTGTTTGTTGTGGCCTTCAGCTCGCAGATTGCTTTCCTCAGCTCGTGTGAGTTTCCTTGACCCAGCTGCTGTGTTCTCGCCACGCTGAGGACGTTTCGAGAGTGCGTCAACTTCCTCTCGCTACATCAGGACGGGAGAGGGAGGGTAGGCAAGAGGAAAAGAGGAAGGAAAGGGAGGAGACGGGAAAAGGGCATGCTGTCAGCGGTGCTGTCGGTCAGGAAGCCCGGGCATGTGTGAATGTGTTTTTACAGTCGGGGTCAGAAGCGCTTAGCCGAGTTGTCTACAGCTTAGCGCTCAAAGTTTAGACTCTTAAAAACCGGACATCCAGCTGTTACTCCCAAGCGTTCCTCTTAGATTGTTTCACGTCATTCAGGAATGCACTAGGTTAATCTGTCATGTACCCTGACCCTTGATTTCACTGTTGATCTAAGGCAGACAGGAGATCAATGAATAGAGCCATCAGCATCTCTTGAATCCACTTTTAGGTATCTTTTCTCCTTGACTGTAGGCGTCTTCATGTTACATTCAAAAAGGCACATTTTTAAAAAATACCCTCTCTGACCCATGAAGCTCAAAGTATTCTAACTATGATGAGAGAGCAGAGGGATTGGAGGCTATTTTAAGTGCTAAAATGATTTGCTATTTAAGGCTAATTTTTGTGATTTTTTTTTTTTTGTGTGTGTGTTCCAGATATCTGGTCTCTTGGGGTGATCCTCTACATGCTGGTGTGTGGAGTCCCTCCCTTCCAGGAAACCAACGACAGCGAGACTCTGGTCATGATTTTGGACTGTCGCTACTCCATTCCTGAACATGTGTCTGATGAGTGCAGAGAGTGAGTAAACTCCAGCTTACAATCACCTCTCAGGCCAGAAAAAAAAGGCTTTATTATTCTGAATGCTTCATTCGTGATTTCTCTGCCAGAGGGTTCTACTGTTCAGTAGATGTAGATGAGTTAAAAATCTACTGACCGTAAAATCATCTCATTAGCGTGCGTTTCACTGAATAATTTCAGTGTCCTAGTTTTCTCAAAGGCTCCACATATAGTTTTCCCTAACAGTGTGAGAATCATCCCAAACATTGCAATGCAGAAGCATCTGGGTCTTTAATTTTGCCACTCTGGAAACAAAATGCAGCTCACAGGCGCGCATCTGTCTCTTACCTTTACTCCTCACAGTCTGAACCAAAACACACACATTAGGACAGCATAAACACCTCCAAACCAGGACATCCTGTAAACAGAAGGCAGGAAGTCCTCAAATCCTAATAAGTCAATTCAAATATACAACATTCATTTACAAAAATTTATT
Source organism: Hemichromis elongatus (assembly GCA_015108515.1). Taxonomy (NCBI): domain Eukaryota; kingdom Metazoa; phylum Chordata; class Actinopteri; order Cichliformes; family Cichlidae; genus Hemichromis; species Hemichromis elongatus. The sequence goes on from VUQR01012203.1 coordinate 8,335, forward strand.
TTCTTGCCTGTTGTCCACATTGATGTAATTTTTTTCATGTTTTTTATGAGAAACAGAGAATGGGGAGCTAGTTGTACTGCCCCCCACTGCACAAGGAGATTACCCCGATTGGATCACTTCCAAACCTTTCTACATAACTTCATTAGTTTGATCTCTGATCTTAGACATGGTCTCTGGGGGGTATTTTTTATCTTATTTTTATTCGTTGATGAAAGTGTCAGTATATGTATATGTAGATGCAGCATATGTAAAAAAAAAATTTGTCCTTGTGCATTCATTTTTAGCCCTGTTAGCGGACGGCATGGACACCAAAGCTAGATAACTCGAAGGCAACTCAGGATTATGAAATTTACTACTACTAAACATCTTATACAAGTTCAAATTTCAATGATCTCGACCCAAAGGTCAGAGGTCAAGTTTCCTGAAAAGCTTGTGAATGCCATAACTCGAGCAGGAAGTCACATAGAATTTTGAAATTTATACCACAGGTGCATCTACTAAGAGCCTGAGGATCAGCATTGGCAGCTGCCTGGATTATTATTAGTTATCGTCTTGTTTTTTTGTTAGAGAGAAAAAACAGGTAATTTATAATAATAAGGTCAATGTAATTACATTGGTCTGATCAAAATGTCGCACTTTCCATGCCTCACCAGGTCGTGCAGGTCACCCAAAGGCTTTTGCAGAGGCCCTGATCTTCCTGTTTGGTTATGACATTTATGACATTTGGTCATAATGCATATTGCATTAGCAATATTGGCATATTGTCAACAACCAGACAATTCCTACCAACTGTCAGCACGGTGGTGCAGGGGTGATGATAACGGCCAAGCATTGAACTCCTTTGTGTACCAAAATGTTGTGGAGTCAAATGTAAGGCCATCTGGGCAACAGCTAAAGCTTGGACAAAACTGGGTCATTCTGTGGGGCAGTGATTACAAGCAAAGCAGCAGCTCTACAGCAGAATGACTGAAAAAGAAAAAAATCGGAGTGTCAAAGTCCAGACCTCTACCCGAAGAGAGGTGTAAGCACCAATCCTCTTTGTTCTGTGTGTTATGAAAGAGGAAAATCAGATTACCGATTTGAACCAGTGAACCAGTTTGGTGCAGTGAGATGTGCAGCCATTCTCGGTGCAGGAGGGCCGGGTTTGGATCTTTGACAGGGGCAGGGATAGCTCAGTAGGTAGAGTGGTGCCCCCCATGATCGGAAAGTCGAGGGTTTAAATCCACTGAAAGGCTACTCTGAGGTACCCCTGAGCAAGGTACCGTCCCTACACACTGATCCCCGGGCGCTGCCCTGGTGGCTGCCCACTGCTTCACAGAGTGAATGGGTCAAATTCAGAGAGGATTTTCCCCACGGGGATCAATAAAGTATACATTATTATTATTACTGGCCAGCAATTAAATCAACACTAAATCTGACCTTCAAATTGCAGCACGCCACTTTTAGGGTCACTTCACCGTTCTTGTCATCATGGTGCCGCTTCCACACGACACAGGCACCATTAGAAATACAGCGTTTACACCTGCTTAAATCATATTTACTAGATCAGGTGTTTTAGAAAATAACCTCACCCTTCATTTTTATTTTTTTTATTTACATCATGAGTGAGGAGTCAAAAAAAGAGACATGCGTGCATGTGTGCGTGCGCGCGTGTGTGTGTGTGTGTACAAACAGAGCTTTATCTCCATCTTCCTCCCCTAAGGTTTTTTCCAGCTTCCGTCTTCTGAGGTTCTAAAGGCGACAGCCATAAATACTCTCAGCCCTGTGGTTTTTGTCAGATTATCTGTAGCAGCAAGCACATCCTCGAACATCTGACCCAGCACTTGTCATATGACTCTGCCCTCGGTCACACAATGGTGTGTTTGAATTGGGAAGAGGAGCTGAATAGAACAGAAGAACCTTCTGGACATACGGGTTTTAATAAGTGTGCCGATGGCCTATATCAGATCAAAATCAGGTCGTTTTCTGTGTCAAATCAGTCTCCAAAAGCTTATCACTTAAAGTATAACAGACATTTATATCCCCTCCATCAACAATAAAATTCTCTGTTCTTTCCCATCAGTCTGATCTCCAGGATGCTGCAGAAGGATCCATCTCGCCGCTCCTCACTTGATGAGATTGAGGCTCACCACTGGCTCCAGGGGCTGGATAACGCCCTGCTAAGTCCGGAGGCCCCACCGCACTGGCTCTCAGGGGCCCTTTCTCCCAGCTCTCCCCACTCAGGAGTGCCCGAGTGCGGGGATCTACTCGCTGCAAGGCCATCGTCTCAAAAGCCGTTCCCTGCACCGTGGCAGCCCAGCCTCACCTTCACCCTGCGTCCACCTCCAGTTGAAGAGCCTCCAATCGCCAAGAACCTTCCTGCGCTTCAGCAGATCTGTGAGGAGGAGGAGGAGGAGGAAGAAGAAGAAGAGGAGGAAGAGGATGAAAGTATGATAAAAAAGGGGGAAGGTTCTGCCTCTTTATTAGAGGGAGAACCAGAAGGAGATGCTGAAGAGACACAGGATGGAGCAGACATTCAAGACAGCAGTGAAGAGGAAGAGTTAAGAAGCCCAGTGGAGGTGATGGAGGAGGAGGACAAAGCAGAGGTGGAGACAGAAATCAAAACCAAAGAGAGTGGGTGTGTGATTTCAGATCAGCCGGTCAGTCATGGAGACAGGCTGATCAGTTTGACTCCAGAAGTCTCACCATTCTCCCAGCTGGGTTTGGGTGTGCCGTGCTGTCAGGGCCAGCATGACATCACAGCCCGAGAGGAAGGAAAGGACGAGGAGATAGAACCGAACAACAACACCAACAAACCCCGTTCTCCTCTCCCTAAACCTGACCCCCGTCACTCCCCTCTGTCCTCCGCCAGGCGGAACAAGATGGAGCCTCAGCAAGGAGGACGAGAAGGCGAAAGGGTTGGAGAAAGCGGGAGAGATGACCTCTTAACAGACAGGTGTCAGCCCCACAGTGCAGCGGCGACCCGGGAGGAGTGTGCCCCGAGGGCGGAGCAGGGAAAACGGCACAGCATGAAGCTTCGTGAGCGTCTTTTTCAGTTCCCTCTGTGTGAGAAAGCGCTGGCCTTCAACATACCGACACACAACAAGCCCAAGATCCTGCCGCTGGCTCAGTACAACTGCTGCCACGTGCTCTAAGTGGAACCAGCCCCGGTGATATTTGATGTGCTGCTTCCACATTTAGAGACACGGGCTGCTTATCATTCGGAGGATCACCAGCTACCGAGAACAAACCGCGTGAAGCGGCAGACCGCCGAGCTCACTTCTGAGGCTTTCTGCCGCCGAGTGAACACGAAGGAACGTGTACAGCTTCATACGTGCAAACACTCCGCTGTAGCACTTTGCTCGTGTGGTAAACACCCAGAGCCGGTGCTGAGCACAGTAGTCGAACTTAGTAGAACCTCATCCCTTTGCTGCTGTGTACAGGAGCCACCACAGAATTAAACGAGACTGTTTCCAATGTGTAGCTCAGAAACTTTACTGGACCTAACTGTATATGAATGTGGGAGACTGAAGAAAGAAGCCGATGGAGAGAGAGAGAGAGATCTAATAACCACAAGCAGTTTTTATTGAATAAGCTAAAGTCCATTTTATTTGTTTGATGGTGCCTAACAGGATAAAATGGATTCATACTTCACATCACAGTGGTGTCATTTTAGTCCCGACTGCAAAAGCTCTGAAAGTCAATAATTGATTATCGTCTACAGATTCCTTATTTTATTACATATGAATGAAGACGGACTGTTAAAGTAGAGCTGCAAGTGTTATTTTTTATCATTGATCGATTAACCAAATATTCTGATGGAATTGTTTATTTTATCGGTAAACTGTGAGAAAAGGTGTTTGATCAGTGGACCAAAACCTGAATTCACTGTAAATTGAGACCAAAAAGGTAAAAAAATAGATACATTAAAAACTAGGCTCTTTTGACAACATTGGAACATCAAGTATTGGATTTTTGTTTTTTGTCAGTGAAACGGATAATTATTAAAATTGCTGCAGATACCTTTTTGAGGACATGCGCAGATGTATTAATTGAGCATCTAGGCGCTTTATTTTGAATCTGATTCTGCAGAGTAGCACTTCTTTCCTTTTGCACATCCTGCATGTGTTCAAAAGCTCTTATTATAAGCTCTTTTAAAGAAAGACTTGAGACTGTTATGATATGATAAGCTCAGATATGATACTGTATAAAAACACCCTGGGACAGAGATGATATGATTTCCTGTCCTCTTAATCCTTTGGTCTCATATACATATATATATGTATATTAATAGAATGGCTTGTCCTAACTTACCATATAAAAGTGTTTCTAGACTCACTGGTCACTGATTGGGATGCAGGTCTTCCATTTTTCTTTTTAATTCTGCTAAACATAGTAACATTTTATATTTTTTATGATTTTGAATGAGCAGAAATGATGTTCCTTGATTAATTTTTTTTATAACGTGACAAAGATATGAATTCTCTAAAGAGATATGTGACTTTGTGCATGTTAATACTGTCATTTATCATAATATACCTCCACGTGTCTTGGACCTGACGGGACATTCGTTGTTTCATTGTTCTTGTGTGACTGTAAGTACCTTGAGGTAACCCACTGAATAATGAATTGCACACAGTACGACTACTGTAGCTGGCAGCTTTTAACAAGCAGTGTCCAGGGACTGGATGGCTAGATTTGTTGGTCATTCGGCCCCAACCACAATGACTTGTTGTTGTGTAGCCGAGGGGTCTCTCTATGTGGGATTATTTTGACATATAATGGCTCTGTGTGTTCTGTATTTTTTCCTCTTTGATGCAAAGACAAAGGTGTAATGTTTTTTAGGGTAACAGAAGGTCAAAGCTGTACAATAAGCTACATTTTGCTCCTATAGTTTAGTAACCAGAGCTTGCTGTTGTCAGTCACTGCAGCTTCATGAGCTCAACAAATTGCATTTTTCATCAGGACCCGCCATCGTCGGTTGCCCCGCCTACATAAAGAGCGGCCGTCACGTGAAATCTGATTAATGCTCATGTTTCATCAGCCGTGGAAGCATAAAATCCGTGCAGTAGAGGGATAAAATTATTTGCTTCTGTGTGATTGCAGCCTGTCTTTCCTCAGTGCGTCTCTGTCTACTGACCTGCATTATAACTAGGACCACATCTCTATGGAGCCATGAACTTATTTTTCTGTATTTATTTATTAAAATGGATTGAGTCAGCAGAATGGATGGTGTGCAGTGTATTTATTTTACAGAAACTCGCACTGAAAACAAAATTCTAATTTCTCACCTTTATGTTTTTACTCTTGCTCTCTACTCGATTCACAGTTCATAAACACCCATCCACTGAAACAAGCTGTTTTAGCTTTTCACCCTTCAAGGCTTCTTTCTTCCGATTGGCTGCCCCTTGTAAACAAAAGATGCAAATAGCAGGTAGGTGGGGCTTTTGTGTTTTTGGATCATGGGGAGTACTAGTTAGCTGACAAGTGGTGGAGCAAACTTTTAAAACATGCCTTTAGGAAAAGAAGCGATAAAGCATTATGAAAACACCTCGCCACACACAAAACTGTAAATGTTTCCTGTCAGTGTTAAATTGTTTAATATTCCTGCTGCATATGTTCAATGTTGATCATTTTGAATATTATTTATAATGCTTAATGTCCAACACTATATTTTACACATCATATGTTTGCAGTGGGTGTCCTGTATGGACAACATATCTCTAAAAAAAAATAGTTGTTCGTGAGCTCAGAAACACAGTCCTTCATCTTGATTTTTTTAATATATTAATATATATTAACATCTTAATATTCTGTCAGAGATGAAAAGAGAGAGATTGCTTTACTTTAGTAAATTTTAATTTACACGCAAAGCAAGCACTGCTTGCACTTGGACTGCTTGCTTTGCTTGTCCTGATGGAACGCCACTGTTCAAGCAACTTCTGCCTTGAAAACTGCTACTACTAGTTATCCACTGGGGCTTTGATACATACACTATGCAGCAATACTTTTAAATAAAGGCCTTCACAGTGAAAATGCATCATACTAAGAAAACTGTACTTTTTCTTGCAAGAGTCTGATTGTATCTATCAGATATTTCCAGTGTTTCATTTAGTTCTAAACAGTGCAGAAAAAAGTCTAACAACAAGGAAAAAACTGCACAAATGAGCCCAGATTGTTGTCTATCATATGGTGATCAATATAATCAAATACAAGAACTTCACAGCAAGTAATTCCTTCTGTCAGTTTATTAAGACAGCCAGCAAACGCTGTGGTCATTGTTTGAGAGCTGATCCTTGTCTAAAAGTTTCTTTTCATTAACTCGTGACCACCTCACAGACACACACAAACACACAAAGGTTTAAGATGAGTGTCAGGACTGCACATGTGCACCTGCAGCCTCTCGAGGAAGTCTCACCATCTATCTGCACCTTTGCTGAATCAGTCCTTCAGCAGGAACCAGGTTTGTGAAAACGTGTGTGGTGCCTCCTGGTGGCATAAAAGACTACTAACACCTACAAATAATACAATAACTTATCTAAGGAACAAGACACCACTGTTCAGCATGTGCAGAGGGTATGGTGGGCTTCCCCCAGAGGCTTCACATTCTGCACATTTCTCATAATATCTCAGATCTATCTGCACTGAACAGTGCAATAACACTTGTATAGTGATATAGAGTACAAGGTTTCAACAAGCAAATAAAAAAAACCCCACACATACAACAAAAAACACATTTCTTAAAGCAAAGCACATAGCGGTTCTTTGGTTGCTCCTATCAGCTTTCAGTGCAAACATTGGCACACAGTTTACTGTATTTAGCTCATGGTATAGATGTCATATTCCTTCCCCTTTGAGGTTATGTCATTAAGTGCATCTGGAGTAAAACTATGAGATCAGCTGTGATGACCTCTTATGACAAGAAAACAGTTGAAAGTAGCTATTATAGTAGACGGTATCTTCAAGAGAGTATCTAAAACAATTCCTATTAATGGTCCTCTGAATGGCATCACTCCTAAAAATAAAAGCTGTACATTCAGGCTGGAGGTTTTAATCAATGCATTAATCAATTTTTGATGTCGGCACAAAACATGTTTCCCTGTAAATTTAATTTAAACATCTAGAAAGCACACAGTGACATTACCATGTATTTAAAGTTGAATTAAAGTGCCTTGAGAGGACTGTAAAAATGGATGAGCATTTAAATCATGGATGTAGACGTGTGTATGCAAAATATTGATACAAGCAACTTTAAAAGCTAACCTTTCATGGATAGTTGTTGGTTTATGATATTGACTCCACTGAAGATACCGTCCACAATTATCAATCCTGAACTGCACCTTACCACCAGGTGGCAGCAGTGATAGGAGAAAGACCCCAGAGAGAAAATTACAAAAAATATTAAAAATATGCCAAGTGTACTGCCCGTATTTGGAACTGCTAGTGGTCTTTCGCAAATATTGATTGTACGTGCTGTATACATTTTCCTTTGAAATAACCTGCTTTACTGTAGGACAGTCTATTTGTAAAAAAACAGCAATTTAAAAAGAATTTAAAACTTTTTAAAAAATTAATTAAAACTAACCAGATAATGATGTTATATGTCCATTGCTTACGCTGGAGTTAAAGTGGGATTTGGCAGGTGTGGGAACGCTAATATCAAATGCAGTGTAGGGAAAAAGAATGACTTAATTAGAAATAAGTTATATAATATTTTGCTTTGTGAGTCCCAGAAGATTTTTTTTTGTCCTGTGCTGCTATTCTGATAATTCCTGCTCATTGTTTATTTATTCATCTGACTTCAATAAGTTATATGCGGACTTTACATGAGCTATATGGCTGATTTCCAACCCTTAATGTAAGAGGTAACATTCAGTATCTTTATCCTAAATATATATATATATATATATATATATATATATATATATGTAACAGTAACCACCCCAGCACTGCTGCAAACTTTAATACGGCACATGATTTTAAATCTAACCCTGCGCTAACCCGCCTGCAACTTTTGAATTACAAAAATAGTATAATTCAATTTGTTTTGCCAAATATCTCACACAAACATAATGCAGAAAAACTTCAGATTAAAAAATTCTAAAATGAATGGAGACATTTCATGCATGACTTCAATTTCCACTCTCTCAATGTCACTTGGTGAGCAGTGCTTACATTTGAAAATCTCATCTTTCTCTCTTTTCCTTTCTTACATCTTTCTCAATCGCTGAGTGTCGCACATCAAAAAAGAAAATTCCCTCTTTGTGAAATAGAGCAGCTGTAAATTTAGCTCACAGACTGATTTTGTGACCAAGTGCACAGAAACAATGTGTATGTTTGCTTTAAAATTACCTGCCTCTTACAAATCATAGTTTTTTATGTAGTCTAAATGCTGTCAGCACAACTTTGCATCTGGACCATGAACACATCACAGGTATGAGAAAGAGAAAGGCATGTGTTATGATCTGTCTCCATCCCATTACTAAACGCAAGTCTGAGTCTGCACGAGTCTGCAGCACATGAAAAATGAACTTATTCAGTAGTAATAGGCATTAACTAGCCTATCAGATTTCAAAACTAGAATGCCACTCTGGATCGATCCAGCCCACTTTAACCCCTGCGTATGTGTATCACGTTGAAGAGCTATCAAATAAAGTGAAATTAAGGCTTCGCTTTGCTCAAATGTAATACCACTTTGAACCACAAGATGGCGCAGTGACTTAGTGAGTCATCCAATTATTCAAGCGTTAGCTCAGCATTTAGACTAAATTTGTGTTACTATTTTACTTGTTGGCTTATTTTGGTACCTAGAAAAGCACAGCCCATACTTAAAAAAATAAAAAAAACATAAGATTAATCAGGAGTCAATTTTTAAGATAGCAATGTCACAAAAGCTGGTCTGGCTGGACAACTACTTTAAAATTTCTTATAAAACACTGCCACCTTGTGGTGAAAGCTTTCATTACATTTTACAAAGGGTTTCTGCAAAAAATACCTTTTACTTGCACCTGCAGCGTAACAGTTACATTCTGTTTGGTGTCTAACAAACTATTTAGCTGCTGTTTCAATTGCACTTGTAGTGTACGGATAACATGACGCTGCATTTTAAAGTGTGCACATTGCTAAAGCATTGGCTTAATCAGTGAGAAAAGAGCTGCAGAAAAACTTTAGGGTCACACAGAGGCACAGCAGTAAGCGTCGTCGGCCCTGCTGGAGATCCACTACTTTTCTCCTGCTGGGTTCCACACAACACTAAAGATGGTGGCCTCCAATGACATCAAGCACCACCTCATCAACCTTGAAACACAGTTAGGACACTTCAGGTTGCAGCTTCTGAGGGTGGAAAAACAAGGAAATGATGTCACACGGATGAAGGAGTTCACCAAAATGCTAGACAATTAAGTCAGTGGAGATGGCATTAACCTGCTCTTTCAGGGCCTGCATGGATGTGTACTCCATTTGTTCTCTCTTTATCCTGATCCAGTCGGGTTCATCGGGAATCACGGCTGCCATAATAAACTTGATTATGAGCAGCAAGTGCTGCAAACACACACAAAGGTAAACATGTCAGGGGTGTACACAGAAATGTATTTGATTAGCTGTCTTTCTAGTTCTCTTCCCACCTCCACAAAAACAGCCAACAGCAGGACGTTCGTGCTGCTCAGGCCGCCCTCCCGACACAGCTCTTGTAACCGTGGTGACAGCAGCAGCAGCCAGCAGTTAGAGATAACAGAGACAAAACTCAGGACCTCGAAGGCAATCTGGGACACAAGACAACAACATGAACTGTTTGCTCATAAACCGATCGAGCGTGACAACGTTTCTTTCCTGCTGACCTGCCACACCCCCATGTTAGCCACAGGAGGGGAGAAGGGCTTGCGGAAGAGGTTGCAGATCTTATAGGCGTCCGATCGGATCTCTGTAATATTGTTGATGAGCAGCAGAACGGCCGTCAGAGGATACACGCAGGAGAAAAGGCTCAAATACCCAAACTGCACCAGGAGCTCTATATATTCTGCAAACAGGCCCTGGGACACAAAGGGAAGCTGTCACTCTCAACGCATTATATTCAATCTGTGTTTTATAATTTTATTTTATTAATTAATTGGTTGTATTCACTGATACTGGCCTAAAAAAATATTTTCAGTTGCAATTGGCCAGATGACATTGTAAATATTTCACCCTATCGGTGCACGTCTAATGTTTTCTTTATCCTCACAGGAAAAACAGGCAGGGTTCTCTGGTTCCTGAATTTGTCCTCCCGAGGGTCATCTTCACTCTCTGTCCTGTGGGGGGCGCTGACGAATCTGTCCACCAGGAAAGGTATAACCACTTCTGTCACCTGGTTAACCAGCTGACTCACGATCAGCAAAGACGCCAGGCGCTGAAGAAAGTAAAACAAGGAATATAATTCTGCCACCGATTAATTTTTTCCACTTTTCCACTGGCACCTAAAGGAGTTCCCCAGAGCTCCATATTAGGACCACTGCCCTTCTTTCTATACATAAGAATTATATCAATTTCCTGCCGTCATAGCTTGCTTATCTCTTTCTGTTTATTTACACAGTCTGCTTTCATTTCATTTTCACAGTTGTCATCTAAACTTTAAAAGATAAAAGCTGCTTGAGGGGATAAAACGGAAACATAAATATTTAGCTCTCTTTATTTATCGGAATGCGTCATTTAACAGTTACACCGAAAACCATGCATCCAAGATTAAACTTAAGACATAACTCAGTTTTTTCTCTCCATATGGGAAAGCATTTGATTTCTGCAACTGCTTTTTTTAATCTGCTGACACTGAAATAGCTGTACAGAATGTATAATTTTTAACAGAAAGATTTTATTACAAAAAAGGTGGGCAGAGTTAGAAACTAGCACAACTGGGGAGCTCAGCACACGTAATGATCATGATGTGGCAGGTTGTCCTGTGTCACTGCACTTTTTTTAAAAGGAAACTGTCATGCAAGTTCAAAAATCTTATGGAAGCTCAATTTTTAATCTTTACCATAAAAAGCATGAGTCACAAGTTACCTTACGAAGCAGGGGCACATCCTGCTTGAAGAAAGCAATGTGGAAGAGCACGGCAAAATTGTTGAAGAAGGTGAACTGAAGGACGAAAGAAGAAACCTTTTAAAGTGGACGCTCTGTACTTTATAAGATAATGGCTCAAAATGAGAAGAAAGCAGCAACTAACCACCAAAACTTTAGCTGTCAGATGGTTCTCGAAGGCTGACTCCTCTCTATGGTTCTCTAGAGGGACGCAGTAAAAGCATTTCATTAAATGTGCATGATTTCTAACCTAAAAATTGCAAACACACGTACGGCTCAAATAAGAAATATCCCCCCCGCATTACTAAACTCGTGGGTCTGCATTCTCGCTGTGGTTCAGTCTCACTCACCATATTCAGTCAGAGACTGCGCCACGTTCTTGTAAACATTTCCTAGCATGTTTGTGTAAACGATGTGAAGCACTGAGGGTATGTAGAGCAAAGCCTGAGACAGCAGGGAGTCCCAGTCATGGTGTAGCTGTTTTACATGACCCTCCCCCCAGTAGAAACACATCATACCGAGAACCACCAGCCCTGTAGGAGGAGGCAGGACAGGTATTTTATATTTACTGCTAAATCTTTGCAGAATCAGAAAAAATAAAGCAGGAAATGTTTCTGCACCCACCTAGAAACAGCCCCACTACTGGGACCGACACCAGCACCATACGCATGTCTCTCTGCCATTTAGGGAAGAGAGGCTCCGTGCGACCTGTAACGGGATTGACCCCGAGGTCACCGTGGAAATTGGGCCGGGGCTCTGCAAAACGCTCTGTGAGGTTCAGGGTCCCCCAGCGGTATGACAACGAGGAGCTCCGGCGTTTCCACAGCTCCATAAACACTGTAGACCAGATCATGCTGAACATCGCCTGAAGCATGTGGCCGCTGATCATCGGTCCTGAGTCATCGTCATTAATTATGACCTTCGATCCCGTGACCGAATCCACCATTTCCTTCTGAACCTCACCTGTGAAGAGTGTCGTGTCCTGTTAGTGAAATCCATACAGCGGGGCATCCCATGTTTCATAACCGGATAACAGTGACTTCACCCAAAACCACTGTTGTTAATACCTTTTTTCACACCTTGACTCCCACCTGGGCTTTGACTCTCCAAACTGAAGAAGCCTCTTTTATATTAGATAAAATCCAACATTTTGGACAGTTTCTCTTCATCACTCAAAAAGAAGAAATTGACAAGACCAATGTTTGTACAAGTGGAGCCTTTGAACCTAAAACACTGTACCAACTTACAAGCATGGCGGTGATAATATCATGCTCTGAGGCTGTGTTGCTGCTAATGGTACTGGTCGCTGTGTGTCAAAACCAACAGCTACATGGTTGAACATAACTGGCTGTTCTAACGGGACAACCATGCCAAGCACACATTGGCATGGATAAAGCATGCTAACATTATCTTCTTTAAAAAACAAAATAAATAAATAAATAAAATGCTAAATCTGATTTGAAAAATATTTTTAAGTCATTTTAAAAAGTAATAATAATTAAAAGCAATTTTTAAATGAACTCCACTACAACAAGTGGTCAAATATGGAGGCCAAATTATGGCAGAAGCTTCTTGATGGCTACCAAAAGTGTCTGGTTGAAGTGCAACTTGCCAACCAAATATTATTGAAGGTGTGAGTATATATTCGAGTTTTGAACATGAGAATTTTTTTTTTTTTTAAAATGCGCCCAAAATGCACGTCTTTAATGACTTTTTAAAAGTCATTAAAGACGTATGCTGCACATTCTATCGACCGTGGTGAAAACAAATTCAAAGAAATAATTAAAAGTCTAAAATTACTATGACATTCCTTCATATCATAAGTCTATACAATATATAATATTATATAATATAAATGCTCTATAGTTATATATTTAAATGGGCCTGTATTGAATTATTAACTTTAATACTTACAGTAATATGTACATATCCTGACTCATCAAAATATAAGCATGTTGTTTTTGAGTGCCAAATACATCATGAAGGTCATATGTGGATAAATCCACATACCTACCTGAGAAGTATGAGATGGTCAGGCCCAGTATTGCAGGTGGGAGCAGAGACCAGGTGTAGAAATCAAGGAAGCTGAAGTAAAAGGCCACAGGGCTTCCAAAATAGTCGTTGACGGAATCTAAATAAGTTTGACAGAAATATCTGGTGTGAGTACATTCACGCAGCCATTGATTATGAATCATAGTACCTTCCAGGAGTGACAAAATGCATGTAATGTAAGATTTTTAAAGCTATTTGAACGAACAAAACTACATGCAAGTGTAAAAGCTGTGTGTTGTGTCCACCCACCCAGTGGCTGAGACAGCTGATTCCCACAGTACCAGGCTTCTCTGAGGTCCTTCAGTTTTTCTCGGTTGTGGAGGGGAAACATGTCCATAACAACACCGGCGGAGGAAAGCTTCTGCCCTGCAAAAGCACTCAGTGTCATCACATCAAATCTCTTCAACCCAGGGTGACTTGAAAACTTTACAATATTAATCACAATTCCTGAACTGTTCAGATCAGCAAGAAATGTTGCCATTTATAAGCCAGTCACACAAACCAAAGAAGAGTAACTGCATATTAAGCCGCGGCTAAAAGTAGGTTCTAAGCAAAAGTGATGTTCATTACAAACTAAAGTAATTATTAGACCAGCAACAAATTAAGTCACAATAACCCTGAAAATCCATAAACCTTTGTAGGGTTGCAGCTGTGTTAATCCACGGCTCGAAGGGGATCCTAACAAACACACAACACGATAAAGAGCCATTTAAAGAAATTACTGCACACACACACACAGATCCTTTTTCTTCACACTGAAAACATGACATCTGAAAACGCACAAACACACAGCGAGTCCGCACTCACAGATGTTGTTTCGTTTCTGCAGCATGCAGCTCTCAGGCATGCCGGGTACCCTGAGGTCCCTCTGCGCCCGCAGTCCATCCAGCTCATACTTCACTACGTACTGTCGCTCCGCCAGCGTCAGAAACGCCTCCATGTTGTCTGTCACGCACATGAACAGAGATGCATTAAAACAGGCACAAGTAGAGATTCGTCTTTTTTTTCTTGACCCCAAAAAACGTTCAATGGTCAGATACTGAAGATTTTAATGAAACCCCACATTTATTTTGCACAATATGTGAGCGCACAGTTTAACTTGCTGGCAAATTTTGAAGGTGTTACATGCGATCAGTCTAAGCAGGTACAGCAGATTTGTGCAAAAGGTCGCGCTCACAGTATAACATTGAATAGTGAGGGTTAAACCCTCGCTGTCCTGCTAAAACATCCAAAAAATGCATTAGCTGGCCTTTTCACAGTAACCCAGTGTTTTCTAATGGTTCAGTTGGTTCGAGTAGACTGGTGAACGCTTTTCATTATTGCATCAGGATACGTGAAAATCAGTCTGAATCGCTTCAACTTTTACCCATGATGCTTTTCCTGACTTTCTGTCATGTGTTACAGTTTTGTCAAACTAAGGAACTGAAACTGCTTACTTCAGACAGAGGACGCAGCGAGGGAGAGACATCAAGACACAACAGCAGACAAATGAGGATTATTTTTAAACTGTGGATCATGCAAAGCTACTGTAGTGGAATTCACAAAGAAAAATAAGGAGCTCAATGTGAGCACAGTAGTAAGAAACTCACTGAACTGTTCGAATGTTCGTTGAACCCACACAAGTAATGAAAGTACACAGGACCGGACTTTGTACTGTGGACACCTGCCAGAGTGTTTGTGCTAGTCATTTTATGATCAGGATGCTACTGTTAGAGAGGAAATTCGTGCAAAATCAATAACCATGGATATTCCTAAATGTTTCTGGGATACAGTGCTCTGATAAGCCTCCCTAAGCTCTGCAGGTTATTTCCTAAAGCCTTGTTTAGCCATGTAAAGTGTGCTCCCTCAAAGCTCCTCCACTGCACCTGAATCTTTAAAGTTGTCTCTGTCACTGTAGGAGAAAGGCTCCATTTCCCCGCTGCGGTAAGTCTTACAAAGACCCAACTCTTCGGCGGCTCGAAGTAACGTGCAGCAGGGGGCCGAGACCACGATGATATCACCGCTGGCGTCCTCACCCGGGTGGGCCAGTAATGCGGCGCCTGTTCAAGAGGAAGCGATGGTTAAACAGGGACAAAGAGCTGAGAAAATTTAAACATCCTTACACTCAGGAACGAGAGAATCAGATCAGTCTAAAACACGCGCAGTGCTGTGAAGAAGCATCTCCTCTCCTTCCTGATAGCTTAGTTTTTTTTGTCACATTTAAATGTTTCACATCATTAAGATAACACGAGTCAATAAAAAATGCACTTTGTAAATGATGATTTTATTTATAGATAGAAAAAAAATCTATCCAAACCTACCCAAAAAAAAAAAAAATCCCAAATCAACCATGATTAACCACACTTCTTGGAAAGCTGAGTACACTTTCGCTAGCCACGCCCAGGCCTGCCAAACCTGTCGAATCAAGAAATCACTGAAATAGAACCTGTCTGACAAAGTGAAGTAAGCTCAAAGATCTAAAAAAAAGGAATGCATCATGCCCTGATCTACAGTGGCTTCCAAAAGTATTCGGCCCCCTTGAACTTTTCCACATTTTGTCACATTACAGCCACAAACATGAATCAATTTTATTGGAATTCCAGGTGAAAAACCAACACAAAGTGGAGTACACGTGAGAAGTGGAACGAAAATCATACATGATTCCAAACATGTTTTACAAATAAATAACTGAAAAGTGGGGTGTGCGTAATTATTCAGCCCCCTGAGTCAATACTTTGTAGAACCACCTTTTGCTGCAGTTACAGCTGCCAGTCTTTTAGGGCATGTCTCCACCAGCTTTGCACATCTACAGACTGAAATCCCCGCACATTCTTCTTTGCAAAACAGCTCCAGCTCAGTCAGATTAGATGGACAGCATTTGTGAACAGCAGTTTTCAGATCTTGCTGCAGATTCTCGATTGGATTTAGATCTGGACTTTGACTGGGCCATTCTAACACATGGATATGTTTTGTTTTAAACCATTCCATTGTAGCCCTGGCTTTATGTTTAGGGTCGTTGTCCTGCTGGAAGGTGA
>VUQR01012206.1:0-13216 GCA_015108515.1 Hemichromis elongatus
CTGGCTTAAAACCTGTGCTCTGCTTGTGGTGTTGCTGGTGGTGGTGATGTGTACGGCTGGCAGCGGGAGGACTGTACCCGTTGTTACCCGGTTGCTGATTGTTGTGATAATAAATGGTGCTGTGAAGCATGAAAATGCCATCGGGTCTGTCGTGGTGTTTTGTTTTGTTTTTTAGAAAAAACTTAAATAAAAAGTGCGAGCAAACCAGTAGGCAAATTAAAACAAGTACTTTTGAGAACCTATAATAAAAAAATTACAATTAAAATTCTCAACAACAAAAACAACTGGTTAATATCCAAATAATATGTAAGCAACTTAACAACCCCCAAAGCTCAAAGTCAATTTACGTGACAGCGCAACATCTAAACACCAGAGAGGGGAGGGGGAGCGAAGTGTGCCTGCTCTGACACAGGAGCAGCGAGTCCGGAGACCTGGCTGTTTCATCTTTGCTGAAAGCACGGCATTGCAAACACGACGATAACTTAAAGCAAAGTATCGATCTCACCAGGCTAGTATCGATCTGATACCGATACCGAGTTGGTATCGATACTATCGATATTTGGATCGATCCGCCCACCACTACAGGACACCACACGCAATGAATAAAATGAGACAAGTGCAAGTACACAGCAGGAACTAAACTGGCCAGAACATACAAATAAACCGAGAAACACGATGAAATATGATAAAATGAAATCACAAAAATAATTAGAAATAATAGTTAGCAGAAAGAAGAACACTCTGTTAGGACAGAAAATAATAAAACAGATTTAATCAGCTTTTGTAGAAAGGAACCTGGGAAAATTCAATTGAAACAACGAGAAGAAAAATGAGATAGAAAATGAAAAAAGCAGACAGAAATAATAATTTGGTAACAGAAGACAAACACTGCTAAAATGTATTAGATTTAATTTGAACCATCACAACTTCTGGTTTCTGAATGTGTGCCTTGTATTCTGGTTTGAAGCAACTTCTTCACAATCACTTTAAATTTCACTCCATTAAGACTTTTTTGGCCTTGGCTAGAAGTCATAACTGAGTCTAACTATGCCGTAGACTATCAGAACATCTCTAGTGTACTCATCCCCTGAGCCCGTGGGAAGATTTCAAACCTTCAGGGTTAACCATATAAACTACCGAGTTTATGGTGTAACTTTCAAAATAACCAAACTTTTATTCCCTTCTGTGAATCTTAAAAAAACAGTTTAGGATCTTTATGAAAACTTCTTGACCAACACTCCATAGCTGCTGCCATGCTTCTCTCACTGTTTTGATGCTGTAAACTGCATAAAAAGATAAGATAATATGAACTCTTGCAGTTTGGCTGAGGACTGTAATTTGAAACCGATAATGGCTGCAACAGTCAGAGATGAACGCGTAAAAGTCAGCGGCTTATTCCACGATCCACAAAAGACTAAACAGCCATCCAAACTGGGAGAACTGTTCCCAGGGCTGTTGTGTGGTGAAAACCATTAAAAAACCCCAGCATGTAACAGACAGATGTGTAATTGTGATTAAGACAGAATGGCTCCATGTTAGCTTTGGAGTTACATGTTACTATTATGTTACTGTTATTTCAGATGGAGCCTTATGGATGAATAAAAATTCATAAAAAGTCATAAAAGTCATAAAAAAAAAATTATGAATTTTTAATCTAGGACTGTTTTTTTTGTGTGCAGTGCCAGTAAGTCTGAGCTTTTTCAGCAAGTGGGTCATTATTGCTAATTAGAGAGCTATCAGCAGAAATGGACAGACGATATGGTCGGAGGGCGAGAAGGCAAATGGTCAGCCAATAAGCGTGTCACTAACTTCATCACATATGTTACATCAGATAAAATACTTTTACAATTTGTTTGAATGTGGGTTTCTTTCTCTTCAGCAACTTAATTAGTATAAATTCCTTGAAATAAAATTTGTCCCAGTGGTGGTTTGAAGGGTTTCTGGAGCTTCATTCGATATTGACAGAGTGCACTGATTGCAGTTAACAAGCGCTAAATGTCTTATCTGGAGTTGTGGTTTCCAAGCCAACAGCGTTGGAGCCATCCAGCGCACCGACTGTGCCATTTGAAATTGATTAACTAATTTATATTCAAGCCTGCTGCTTCTTTAAGTCAAGACAAAGAAGAAGTCTCTTCAGCACCATAAAGACAGCAGATGAATAAATCACTGACAGTGAAGTCTCTAAATACACCGACACAGGCGAAACAAAGCTGATTCACTCCTTTGTTGTGTGGGAGGTGAGGCTTGATGGGTCTGCGGGGCTCAGCGGAAGGTGAAACCGCAGATCAAGAGATGACAGCAGGTTGATCTGGTGATCGATCTGGAACGGCTTCAGATGATATAAGAGCTCGTTATTAGAGTTAAAGCCTCGGACGCGCTCTGCATGATTTGACACGGGGAGATGAAGTGGTGGCTGGAGCATCTTCAGCATGCAGTCAGCAGCTCTCTGTTGTGACATCATGCAAACTCCACACATTAGACTAATTGAGCAGTAGAGTGCCATCAAGCCAAAGTCACCGCAGATCAGACAGCAGTCTAACAGCTTAGCGAGCAGCATGGAGCAGCCACATTCATACCCCAGCCATCAGTAACACACAGCAGCTGCTGCCTGTGTGCTCGTCATCAGATGGGAGATCAAACTTTTAGCTCCTTCGCTGTTATTTTCTTTATTGCCACTCAAACCGATTTGTGCAGCGGGTGTTTTTGTCAATAGCAAAAAAGTTATAGAAGTTTTGCTGAGTGAAGAATTTTACATTTTCCTTTATATATATGAGCTTATTTAACTGTCTTTCTACACTTTCAGCTTTGAAAGTTCTTAGTTAAAGAGGCCTAAAGAGTCTTTAGGCCTTGCAGGTCCATTGTTTTTCATTAGCTGAACCAACTTTACACCGATAGTACTATTTCTGAGTCAGCATTGGCTGCTGGCTTATTAGTTGTTATCAGACCCTATTATTAATTATCAGTGTGCTCCATCAGAAAAACAAAAGATAAAAAAATAACAACAACAGACAAAACAGCTGCGGAGACCAGCTGAGTCTCTCATTTGATTCTTTCTGTGTGGGGACGATTAGTGCCCGGTGGCAAAGGCCTTATTTCTTAAATAACATTAGTATTATTATTATTATTATTATTATTATTGCATTATTTTATTTGCCCTTTGACTTAATTATTAATTCAATTAGTTCAATAAATGGATTTAAACGTTAAATGTTTTAATACGTCACATGTGCTAACTGACACATTATTAGCAGGATTTAGCTCTCGTAGCCAAAAGTAGTAACATTCAAAGTCTTTGTGAAAACACCTAATTCGATAGATTTGAAGGTCTTTTCTTTAGAGTGTAAATTCAGTATTTTCTAAGACGCGCACAGATAATCTAAATAGAGCTGACAAAGGCTCTCCTGCTCACACATATTACCTCCTGAATACCTTTGAGGTCCAGTCAGACTACACTTACATATCTTGTTCACGACTACTGAATCAGACTACATAGTTACAGTCTATCTGCCTCCTGCATCCATGCGGTTTTTCTCCTGCTGCACTTTCTCTGACAGTCTAAACAAAAACTCATGAAAAAAAAAAACTAAGGCTGGACCAAAGTTCATCGTCTATCCATATCTTGAATGCAGTGAACAAACGTGACAGTGAGAGAGGTGATGATAGTGCCAATATCTCTGGAAATACATGTCACAGCCTCTTGCTGTTTCAGTCACACCTTCTGCCTCTCGCCCGGTCTCCTGCACGTCATCTCAGATTAATGGCCTATGGAGACGTGCAGGGGAGGGATGTTTTCAGTGGTGCTTCACAGAGTTAATCTCTGCGTTGGCGTGTTGTCAGCACATACAATGTAGGGCAATTTCCCCGGGGTGGTCTTGCATCTTTCCCTGTTTCCACTCCTTCCTGCTCTCTCTCTGTTTCTAGAAGAAGAGGAGGCAGACAGAAACTGAAGTAGCACAGAAACACTGTCTCTAAGGAAGGCATTAAACTTGCTTGACGTATGTGGTATTGATCAAGTGGCGACCTCCAGGGTGAAAAAAATAAAGCCACAACAGAAGTTTCCAAAAACTGCAGTTCATGTTAAAACTGGTTGGACACTGGCTTTCCATAAGCTTCCATTGAGCGCCCACCAAAACCTACTTTTAGAGGGTTTAGTCGTCAACGTTAGCCTTTAAGATAGTTAATATTATTTTACTGGTTGTACATTCGAACTGCTGCACGTTTTGATTTACGAGCTCACTTGTTGCCAAATGGTCATTTATTTATTCAAATCCAATAAAAAAAATCTGAAAAAGTGAGCTCGGTTTAAAAATATAAACGCTTCATATTCGACCACTGAAATGAGTGACTCCAAAAGAAATAGGTGAGCCTAAAAAATACTTTTAATCACAATATATTTGCATAGATTTCAAATGTCTGGTTTGTAAATCCCTTTAGGCTTCCAAATGCAAAGTGGCATGAAGGACAGTTACCTGGGCGGAGTCTGCGTGGACATGTTTGCGTGGTGACAAGACGTTGCAGAGCGGATAAATCAGATAACACTGTCATGTCATTTGAACCCAAGTGAAGATGTGATACTGACATAAATGAGATAGAAGATGGCAGGTAGCCCTACCTCTGCTCCTGCCAAAACCTTGAAGGAAACGTGTCAACGCTACACTAAGCAGCTGAAAGTCATATAATCTTTCATGCAATAACACGTTATAATAATAACTGATCTACTTGAAAAAACAAACAAAATGTTTTACAAACTGGAAAAAATAACCCCGAATCACCTGGACTCAATTATTCCTGCTGCAGAGGTACGTGACATTTAAAGAAATGGCAGATAGCCTCAGAGGCGCTTTTATTTCACTGAAAAAAATCCTTCACACAGAAAGGCTCTTCAGGTACTCTGGAAAAAACATGTTTTATGCAACAGATGGCCTGGTGTGAAAATGTGACAGAAAGATAATGTATTTCTTGGCTTTAGCTTACATTTGTCATGAATCTCGTGGGATTCTTATGGGGACTAGAAAACAATTACACTGTGGAGAAAAGGCTGGGCAGAAAGAATGAGTCCCGTGGTAGTCAGGAGACATTACTGTGGTCTGACAGCTGCTTTCAGTCGCCACAGCTGTTTAAGCATGAAGTCATTACTGGTCACTGTAGAGTATAAATGTAGGAAGTAACCAGCTCTAGCAAGGCTTTAGGATTTACATTCATCTCTTCTCGTTTGTAGGACCACTGCTTTGCTGGTACAAGCCACATTCACCAGCTCAGTTTTTAATGTTTTCTTCTGTGCATGCAGCACTTTCTTTATCACAAGCGTGCACGCTCATGCACACAGACTGAGAGCAGACACACGCCATCTACGCCATCAGAGTAGAGGAGCTGGGGATAGGACCATTCACCCGTTTGCACATCCTTTCTAGCTCAAGATCAGTCGATACAAGTCCTTTTGATTTTCCTTACTGTCCAGGAGTACATGCAACTGGCTATAAGCCTTTTCTTTTGCCTGCTCTCTTTGGATTGATGTACAACGTCCTCCTACAGATGAACATCTGATACTACATTCTCCCCTGCCAGCACTTTCCAGTCCCCTATTGCTTTCAGATTGCACCTTGTGCATAAGATGTAGTCCTCCTGTGTGAATCTTTATCCTTTATCATACTCCGTTCCCCTTCCTAGCTGTACCATAGTAGAACAGCTTGGATCCATCTCTTATGCTCTTGGCTTTGCTTCAGTTCAATTCAATCAAAGTATTGCCAAATCACAACACAAGTCTCCTGAAGAAGCTTTTTAAATGACCCACACCAGCATCTAAATGCTATTAACACTCTGGGACCGAGAACAGGCTGCCTCTGTGGTCATATTTAATTTATATGCAGTACCCAATCAGACTCATAGTAACGTGCATCACTAAACAGTGAAAATTAACTTTCCAAGTTATTCTTTGTGTGAAAAGAGCTGAATTCCTGCCTTTTCTTTGAGCTTGAGTGAAGATTAAAGATATATAGGTAGATATATATACCTATATATATATATATATATATATATATATATATAGATATATATATAGGTATATTTCAGTGACAGTCAGTTCTCAGTGAGTCACAGGTAATCTTGTTTATTGGGGCTCAGCATGGGACTACAGTACAGCTAAGCTAATTGTAACCTTTCCAGGTAGTTACAGGAAGCAGCCTCAGACACAATCACTGACAAACCATTTCAGACATTTTCAGTGGACCCGACCAGTCGCCTGGCTGTGATACATTTTCAGCAACTGGCTTAAAGTAAAGGGAACCAGTCAAACATCCAAACACCTATTATAAGGTTCATTTTAAGGTTTTCAAGAATTTTGTAAAACGTTAACTCCTGTTCTGTGTGAAGGAGTCATTCCTAGGATCATGAGCCAGTGCGCCAAAGAAGCAGGCTTTACTTTACCACCATTATAAGTGTGAGATTAGGTTTCAGTATTTCCACACCGGACAGTATTTAAGGCATTTTTGCTCTCAACAGAATGTTTGAAAAAGTGGGGTTCGTGTAATATTTGCAACACAGTCGTGATGTTTTGTGGTCATCGGGTGGTGATTCCCGTCAGATTATTTTAAAGCTTTTATACATTTTCAGCACAACTGCTTTAAATGTTTACGTGTTTCACATTGTTACCAAACACAAACATCCAAAACCAAAAAAGCTTCCTGAGATGGGAAACTAACGCAGCTACAGGGAAACGCGAGGAGTCAGATCTGCAGAGGAGTCGCAGCAGCGCAAATCGTGTCAAGTGTAAGAAAAAAAGAAAAAATAGCAGTTGGCTTCCCTTCCCCCTGAAAGTGACTTTTTTCCTTCCCACTGTCACCAAAGGTTGTCTGTTTTATTTTTCTCTATTATATAAAATGCACTGGCTCAACTTTTGCGATATGAATTAAACTGAATTACACTGAAAAACCAACCAAGAACAAACTCACACAGCAGGAATGGGAAAATAAAGACACTGACAGAAGAGCAAAACACAAACTAAGACACAAAAAGACTGAAGTTTTCTGCAGTTTTACAAAATCTTTCTTTTACGCAGGTACAGAGACCTGCTGAAACCATTTGTACGTTCATCCAGGGTGAAACAAACAAACATTTCAGATGTTTTGAGATTTATTAACTCCTGACAGCAGAAAGGTTCACCAAATCATTTGCCACTATTTCCAGCACCCAGACTGTGATTTTGCTGAATGCCATAAAACCAGTGATAGCAGAGAGAGCATCCCTCCCTCCAACTGATCCAATCTAGCATCAAGCCTAAACAGAGGTGCTTCGTGTTTTTGGCTGTAACACAGACTCATTGTGGTTACTGTCATTTTGTATCCATCACTTTAACTGATTTGTTTTCTTTCATTGTGCTTTGACAACTGCAATCTTCTCAGGAGGCTATTAGATCCCCTGCTGTGTGTATGCTATGAACTGTGCATCTGCCCTCAGCTTCATGTTGAGCCTCACAGTGTCACTGTGGCCATGTGGCTCACCAATATGAGGGTCAATCTTGTGCAGTTACAGAGGCTTCAGTAGAAATTGTGTTGAGTCTGGTGTAAAGTAGCCCTCTCATTATGTTGTTCTAGCAGCCGTTTGAAGAAGGTGCCAAATGGCTGTTTAAAACATTTAATCTATAGAAAAGATACCTTAAATGACTTTGTGTCACCGTGTTGTCTGTGTATTGTGCGTTTCTTTGTGTGTGTGGAGGTTAATAGGGCTGCGTGTGTGAATGAGTTTTGGATGAGTCCCATTTGTAGCACATCATTACTCTCTGGCTCCTGGCTCCATCCTCTGACAGGCTGATCTATAAATACGACTGGTCCAGACCCGCGGCACGGCTGACGTGACGCTGCAAGAAGCCACGTTTCCAACAGCTACAACAAACAAACAGCCAAAAAATAAGCAAATAACACCATGAAATAAATGGCAGGGAAATGAGGCCTGGATGCTCTTTATTTTTGTTTGTTTGTTTTTTTGTTTGCCCTCATTCAGAAAGAAGCAAATCATATTTGCAGGTCTGTGAAAAAAGGTAAGAAAAAAATATGAGAGCTGAGCTAAAGTGGATCAGAATGGAGCCTTGTTTTTCCTTAACTTTGGTTTGTCCAGCTCAGCTCGCAGCTCTTCTTAATGACAGCTGCTCCTACACGGTGGCATTTCACTGCAAATGAGACTGATAATTAGTGTCTTAAAATTTATTTGGCCCCATCTGTGACGGACTCTAACACTGGGGTTGGCTAAATGCATAACAGAATCACACATCACTGTAAAGGATATCCAGGAGGCAGCCTTTCCTTTTATTGGTCCTCTTTATCTCTTTCACAGTTTAGAATGACACACAAAGCAGATGTAGCTAATTAATATTGTTCTACTGTCATGAAAAACCCGACAGCTCCACTCTGAACATGTCAAAGGCTGCTTCCTGCTATTAAAGAAGAACCAGTGTGTAACATTGCTATACAAGCACCAGAAGAGTCAATGCAACACGCTGGGTGTTTGAAAAAGATGGACGTAGACAGTGATGTCACCCACTGGTTATGTCCCAGTCAGAAGCTTCTGGCTGACAATTGCTTTTCCTCCATTTTCATGTTTGGAAACAAACATAAAAAATGAAATGATGCTGCAAATTCAATTCAATTCAATTCATATACAGCACCAAATCACAACAACAGTCTCCTCAAGCTGCTTTATATTGTAAGGTAGACCCTACAATAGTACAACAATCATATGACCCTCAATGAGCAAGCATTTTGGCGACAGCGGGAAGGAAAAACTCCCTTTGAACAGGAAGAAACCTCCGGCAGAACCAGGCTCAGGGAGGGGCGGGGCCATCTGCTGCGACCGGTTGGGGAAGGACGACAGGATAAAGACATGCTGTGGAAGAGAGCTGTGATTAATAACAAGTATGATTCAATGCAGAGAGGTCTACTAACACCTGGCGAGTGAAGAAAAAACACCAAATGCATCATGGGAATCCCCCAGCAGCCTACGTCTATTGCAGCATAACTAGGGGAGGATTCAGGATCACCTGGTCCAGGTCTAACTAAACTTTAGCAAGAAGGAAAATTAGAGGCCATCCAGGTCTTTATGACTGCAATAAGTTGCAGTTTAACTTATTGGTGTGTTTTATCTGGTTCATAAACTGAAAGCTAAGCTAGTATGGTAGCTAATATGATCCTAATGTAAACAGTTCTTATTGTTCGTATGCAGTGCTTTTGTATATGACCACCTCCCCCCCTCCCCCCACCACCACACACACACACACACACAACCATACACACATGAAGAAAAACACTCGCAGCAGGACATGACATCAGAATGCTACTTTGCCTGTTTCACCATGGTTGACAAATTCACAGTTCAAAATCTTCCTGAAGTCAGAAAACTGTGACAAGCATGCTCCCGGCCTCCCTGGGGTTCTGTGTTTGAGCTCGCATCACCTGCAAAGATTGTTCAAACACAACTCGGATCAGTTTGAAACAAAAGTTGAGGCTTGCTCTTCGCTCCAGTTTGGTCTGTGACAACATTTTCAGAATACACAGTGTACTGTAAGTTGCCAGAGCTGGAAAATCACGGAGCAACAACAGCTGTGCCCAAGACGAGGCAAACTTAAAGCAGGATTTATTTTTATTTTTACACATATTTGATGCATACCTGGGATAATTGAAGTGCACTAGATAGTAAAAAGGGAAGTGGAAAGAAAGATTAAATGCTTTATAACTCTTAACAGTAGCAAATGTATCGTTAAACAGTGAAAATTAAAAATAATGGTCTGTAGCGGGTTGTTTCATTTAAAAGTTCTGCTGTGGGTTTCAAACCTATCGTGTTATTTTAATAAAAGAATGTGACTTTCCTGTGACTGACATTCTACAACAGTTAATGTGAACTTCAATTATGGAGCTGCAATCACTTTGCAGTAAGTTTTTAATTTAGTTTTATTAAGATGAGCTAGAATGCAGAGAAGAGCCAGCAGCAATGATCCCAAAACTAATGAAGTGCAGTAGGAAGCCTGATATATATGGCAGCATTAACAGTGTGTGTGTGTGTGTGTGTGTGTGTGTAATGTTGTTTGGCGGGCACATCATCCCGACTCGGCTCGAGAAGCAGCGGACCTCCTGCATCCTCCCCCGCATCCCTAACCCGCTGCACTGTATCTGCAGGCACCGCGATAACCTTCATGGACCGCATTATGTGCACGAATCAGTAAAGTCGGGACGATTGTGATTGAGTTTTCTTTTCTTTTCTTTTTTTTAACAGCGTGCTTACCGGGTCTCACAGTAAAATCGCGGCTTTCGAGTCATTTTTGTCAAGGATAATGATGATGAGGTAAGAGCTTCCGGTCGCCATTTTGCCGGTGTGTAACGGTTTGGGAAGATTCTGAATGGAATAATTAGCCGCTGTTTGGGCTGATACCAGTGGCGAGATGTCTAAGCGACATCGTTTAGATCTGGGTGACGATTATTCTTCAAGTAAAAAGAGGTCCTCCGATGGGTATGTAGCGGTAGTCCTTATATTTTAGCGTTAAGCCGCTGTGCCGTTTTTTTTAAAAAGCTCTGCAGCCTGATTGTTGTTGCTCTGACGCTAACTAGCCAGGCTAGCGCGTATGCTAAACACGGACAGCTAACAATTTAGCTCCAGCAGGTAAGAAGGAGTAAAGCTCTTTTACTGATAGGATAACACAAGGAGTTAAGATTTAGCAATGGTTCCCCACCAACACCGAGCACCCAGTTGGTCAGTCACCGGCCTGGTCCTGTCTGCACGTGGCTAATGTCCCACGCTGACCGGTGCTAACAGTATCTTAAGTGCTAAGGTCAAAATTGTCGTGACCAAACTCAGCAGGTGATGATGAGTTCTCGTCTGGTATGGCGTGCAGCGCCTAGTGAAAATCGCAGAAGGAAAGTTCCTTATGAGTTGTACACGGGACATCTTGATAGCCGGGTCAGTATAGCAAAGAACAAGAAGCCCTGACAGATGTCGCTCCCGGCCTGCTTTGGTACCTTGTCTGCAAGGACCGCAGTGTGGATGGGCACCTGCCGGGCCTGGCGCAAGTTTGAGGAGGACCCTTGCAGATTCAGCCTCAGGGTCACTGCTGTGCATCTCCCATCTCGTTTGACCTTAGGCGACAGACAAACAAAACAAACACACCAGAGGGGGCGTTGAGATAAAGCAACCCGCTATGTGATCTATAAGAAGTGCAATTACTAACGTAAATAACTGTAAATGAACGTGAAGCAGATCTGCTTGTCTATTGCAGCACTCCCACAGTCAAGGACGTGAATGCTAAGAGACGCTTACTACTACACCCAAAAAAGTGTTGATGCCCTTGGCTTTCTGACAGTCGCGTTTGGCCTCGTTGCCAGTAAAGCTGATTAGTTTTCAGAAGTTCAAGTTTTGTTGCATTTCTATTACATATTTGATTAAATTCACAGCTGAGCGTTTAAGGTTGCCCTGCCACACTGGGTAACACCTTGTATATCAGAGGTACTGATGTGTCACGTGTCATTTACCCACACCTGCTGGGTGGATCTGATGGATCTGGCCTGTGTGTGTACCCAGCATCACTGTTTAATATCTAGTTATGACACCTCAAAGCTTTTTGCAGCTGATGCGACAGTGTTTATGGTTCTTGTGTGATCTTAAGGCATGTAATATATCCTTTTGCAAAAGAAGCAAGAATAGCGTGGACGATTAGTTTATCTGAGACCTTTGCATGCTGCACTTGATTAGATTGCTTTTTGCAGTGGGTAAGCCACCGTGAATAAGAATGTGCAGTAACCTTTTCATGGGATTTTTTTTTTTAAGAAAAGCGCTTGACGTGGCCTAACATTTGAGCAATGTTTGTCGCAATTTGGGCCTCTTGTGTCTAATTATGTGCGTATCTTTGTTTAATTATGTGTTGTTGTATTGCAAAAAATATTGGTTGGTGTGTGTGACAGTGCTTCATGAAATCTTAAACTCATGCATCTCGCCCTCACAGGCGCGACAGAGACCGTGACGAGAGGTCGCGGGACCGCGATCGAGACCGTGACAAGGACAGAGATGTGAAGCCGCCCGTGGTGCCTGCAAACCCAGCCGCAGGCGTCGCTGGCTTCCTTAAGCAACCTGGACTACAGCAGCAGATCAACCCCTTCACCAACCTGCCCCACACGCCACGCTACTATGAGATCCTCAACAAGCGGCTGCAGCTTCCCGTGTGGGAGTACAGAGAGCGCTTCACTGAGATCCTGATGCGGAACCAGTCTTTTGTGCTGGTGGGAGAGACAGGCTCTGGAAAGACTACACAGGTAGAAAAGCGGAATATGCAGCAATTTTATTTCTATAATTTTCCATTAGCCTCCTCCAATATATATATTTTAATCTATTGATGAAACTGCGTCACATTTAATGAAAGCTGGAAATTCTGTGACAAAAATTGGCTTAATTATATCTTTAAAAACAGGGTGGAATGAACAGGTGATGCATTTTAAACAGTTCCGTTGCTGAGCTGATTCCCAGTTTGCACTTGTTATGTTTATTTTAAGTTCTTGAAAGAGCTGGGTTGTCTGTTTTTTTTATATTTGCATGAGAGAAAATTAGAGTAAATCACTGGCTGAGCTGTGGCCTCCTCCTGAGGTGAATATAAAGTATCTTCCAAACACTTGTTAAAATGAAAGTGCGTAATCTTGTCAGTGCTTTCTGCTTTGGCAATGGTATAAAATATGTGTTCCTCACAGTCACTGTGAATTTTAAAACCTAGCAGAAAAGTGGTCAAATATATGCAATCACAGTATAGGACCACCAAAGTAAAAGTTGTTTTTATGTGTGCTAAACGAGTGTCATCTTATCACTTTAATAGTTATTGTATTTGTTGACATTGTAATTAGTCCACAGTGTTAATCTAAATGCAGCTTAACCCTTTAAGACCTACCATAGAACCAAGTCCATCAGAGCTTATCTTTATATTTTACCTGCTGTAGTGCCATTTTTAGGAGCATTTCAAGTTGTTATACATCAATAGAACCGTTAGAGCCCAAATTTTAATAATATGTAATCATTCAGTCCATAGTAACTACCTAAACAGCAAAAAAGTGCAATAAACTAGAAAAAAATTGAAAATCGTTTTTGTTTTTTTTACATATTTTTCTAGTTAGAGAAATTTAAGAGGTTTATGCCTCAAAACTGCAAATACAAAAAAGTTGCACAAAATAGTTTCCAACCACAGGAAATTTAATTTGAG
>VUQR01012207.1:0-45164 GCA_015108515.1 Hemichromis elongatus
GATTAGGTTTAAGAAACAGTGGCAAAAATCTGCTTGCGGTCAGTTTTTTTGTACATATAATTCAATAGAATTTGTTTTCAAAGCAGCCAAAGTTCTGTATAAAATAACAAAATTAGCAGAATTTTTGGATACATCGATACTCAAACGAATGTGGCTTGAGAAAACGTGTGCAAGTAGTGTTTTATTTTCTTAAAAATATGCATTTGTGTTATGCTTACAATCTTTTGTTATCCTGTCTATGTGAGTGCGCACAATTCTGGGCACATTGTGAGTCACTGACATTTGGTGTGTACAGGGACATAGGTCTCCTAGGAGTGTGAGTATCATACAATATGTGAACATCTAGAGGGGCCTAAGCAACACATAGGGCTCACCATAATATGTTGTCCATTGTACATATGGACTAAGTGAGAAGCAACCTACTCAAATTTTTAAAAATGTATTAGAGCTAAAATAAATATCAAGTATGTATTTGAGTAAACAAACTGTTTACTCATGCAGGTGATGTTTGGATGATATAAAACCTTTGAGATTTGAGAACAGCCCCTAGTTTCAATATTGCATCTATGCAAATGGTTAGGTGGCCCAAATGCAATGCCTGTTTACTGCTGTTACCATGCATGCAGCCAAAGCCTCATGTGTGGCACTGGCCAATAGAACCCAGTCTACAAGTGAATCTTAGTAAGCTTGGTACTTAAAATTTTGTATCTTTCCTGCAGATTTTGCATGTTCATATGTAGATACTTGTTTAAAGAGCATGCAGAAGACAGTTAGATCAATGAGCAGCATTTTAGCTTGAAAAACTCAAACTGTAAAGAGGACATATATCCAAAATTGGATATATATCCAAAGCTGTAGTAAGGAGAAGAAATTTGTATAAAGATGAAAAAATCTGTGTTATAAAGATGCTGAATCCAGGATTATACAAAGTTCTTAAAATGATCTGTTATTGAGCATCATTTAAGGGCCCGAGGCAACTTTTTCTCTGCAGACAGCAGTGACTGAGGTCGGCTTGACTTCATGTCAGATAAAGTACTGACAAATGATGAGTGGAGCAAACAAACAGATGGATAGTGGATAAGTGGATTGTGCTGCAGGAATGGGTTTAGAAGTCTATGTGGGCGTTTTGATATTTTTTTTTTCCAGTGTGAGTCATTATGGCGGATGATTGTACATCACAGAACAGCTCCAAAAGTATCGTAATATTCAAACATCATCCCATCAGAGTTCCTCAAACATGAACACGCTGCTAAATCGGAGTGTAATATGATAATATGATTCATTTAAAAATGTTTTTACCTTAATCACTAAATTACATTAAAGCTACAGAACTGTGAGAAGTCGTTTAGTGTGTTGTTTATTCATTTTTTACACGTTTTGTCATTGAACTGAATCAAAATGACTGAGTTCTACTAAAAGTGATATATGAAAAAAAAAAAAATCCTGTTCTATAAGTCTGATACTTGATGTATGTATCCTAATAGGCGGGGGGAAAGTGTAATATTTCTGCTGCATTTACAGCACTATATATTATGTGATAAAGTGCTAAATGCAACTCTGCACACATGCCCGAGAGAGCATTTACTTCTTTCTCTCTCCCTGCATTTTCCTCTGTTGGCTTTGCATGCATTGTTAAATGGGACTGATGGAAGCACCCTGGCCATTACTCACTGCATTGCCTGGCTAATTTCTGTGCTCTTACAAGTACAAAGATGTCAAGCAGGAGCAGCAGGCTTACCTTGGCTTCCCCTGAGACCATTAATCCTTTGGCTGGTGTCGTCCCTGCCTCCACCGGCTCACCTGGTTCAGAGCGCTGCCAGCAAACTGCTGCTCCCAGCCCTTTTTGCTTACTATCTATTTGTTTTGAGTCAGTTCCCCTCACCAACAAAATCTGATTGCAATAGAAGAGTAAAATAACTCTTTAGGTTCTTAGGTTCTAGGTTCTAGAAGGTTGCTTCTTATGGGTAGAATTGGTGTGTTTGTGTGTTGTTTATTTTTTAATGTCTGGGTATGTTTGTGTTTTAAATGAGGCAAACTCGCAGTGACTTGAAGCTCTCTGCTTTAACCTTGTTACTTTATATATGTTGTTTATAACAGAATAGAGTTATTGTTTCTTTGTGTTTTTTCTGTGTTCCTAATCTGTGATGCACTGACTGATAGAGGACTCTGAATCTGATCTGGGACAGACAAGCTTGTTTAAAGCAATGAAAGAGAACGTCTCCCACAGGCGTATTCAAAGAATTGAAACAAAAGAAATAGGTTGTGAGATCAGGCAGCAGCCGATGGTCACGCAGTGGATATTGACATTTTACTGGACGCCCACATACGGGAGGCCATTTGGTAGGTTTGCAACCACTGAAATGATCTTTGAGTACTGTTGTGAGCGCAGGCCTGCTTTTAAAGTGTTCAACATACAGTTCCACAGAGGTTGATTTTTAACATGAATAAAGAAAAATAAAATATGTATTGTTTTTCAGACATGCCTGAAATGGTTCAATATTTGCTTTTTCGATATATTTTCTTTCTGTAAATGCTAACCTTATTGTCAGTAGCATTCCTCTGAACTTCTGCATCTTTTAGGAGGGAGGAGGATTATCATATGTTTTTAGATGATTCATCAAGGATACAGTACTTGTACATGCATTTATTCATTAAAGATAATAGCAGATAACACCCAGTCAGTAGCAAGATTTATCACTGCTTGCTATTACTCTTTGTTTTTTATGCTTTATCTTTAGAGAAGGACATTTTTTTTTGAAGAATGCATGTGTTGTAGGTTTTGGCTTCTGCTTAAAAAAAAAATCAGCATTAGTGTCCTATTTTTTTCTCCACACATTGTGATTGATCTTGCTTTGCTTTCTAAAACAGTCAGGGATTTAGGTCAGCATTTTGTTAGTATGGTTTAGGCCCACTTATCACTGCATATTAATACTAAGTGTTTCGGGATGGACACCTATTTCTTTTGATGAATCGTATCTATCATGATGATTTCTTTCTATGTCACAGCGCCTTATCCACGGAGCATGAACGTTCACAAGATGTGTAAATGAGGATGGAAGTATGTGGACCAAACGCTCTGACCTTTGCAGTCCCTATATGGCAACCCAGTTGAACACCTATGGGACCTTTTGACTGATGTGTTAGGCAGTGCCAACAAAACATGAAATAAGGGAATAACTTTTTCACTACTGAGATATATTGAAGCTGCCCTGGTGGCACATTTCAGCCCAAAAACCTTGTGTTTATGTCAGGAACAAGAAGTAGAGAGCATACTTCTCCCATACTGGCTTTTCCTCTTTGGCTCCCTATTAAATCCAGAAAAAAAAATTAAAATGCTTCTCCTCGCATACAAGGTCTTGAATAATCAGGACCCATCTTGTCTTAAATACCTCATATTTCAATATGAGCACTTCACTAATGGACTGCAGGCCTACATGTGGTTCCAAGGGTATTTAGAAGTGGAATAGGAGGCAGAGCCTTCAGCTTTCAGGCCCCTCTTCTGTGGAATCACCTCCAGTGATAAAGCATATAGTTACACATGGATCAGGTGACCCTGAATCCTCCCTTAGTTACACTGCAATAGGCTCAGGCTGCTGGGGGCTTCTCATGATGCATTGAGTGCTTCTTCTTCACTCATCTCTTTTCACTCAGTATGTGATAATACACTACGCTACATTTAATCATTAGTTATTGCTAATCTCTGGCTCTCTTCTATAGCGTGTCTTTTGTCCTGTCTCCTTTTCTTCACCCCAAACCGGTCACTGCAGATGCCTCCACCTCCCTGCTGCTGGTTCTGCCAGAGGTTTCTTCCTGTTTAAAGGGAGTTTTTTTTTCTTCCCACTGTCGCCAAGTCCTTGCTCATAGACACTCAGCTGACAGCAAGATCTTTACCTTAAATATTAATTAATTATTATAATTAACTATTCTTGCAATTTGGTGCTATATAAGTAAAATTGCATTGAACTGAATTGAATATGTTACAGCAGGGTTATTAGATTTACAATTTGTTTGTCCACTGAACGTCCTAAGTATTTATTCTGTTTTAAAAGATCATTTTCTTTCCCAGCTGAAAAGTTGTTAAGGTTGCCCTTACATTACAGGGAAATCTATGATAATATGTGTCATTATAACCCTGAAGTGTAGGAGTGTAGAAGCTTAAGATTAACTCAGCGATGTACTGTAGTTTTCCCCCTGTTCTCCTTCATTCCCCTGCCTGCCGTTCATCACTTTTTCTCCAATCTTTTCTATTACTGTTTTGAAATGGAAGAACACGTCTTCATCCTGCAGTGAATCTCTGAAAGCAAGGATTGTGATAGTTTTGGGGGTAAAAGGAGAACGAGGAAGCTGGACTGTAGATTACCTTTGCAATTTCAAGGGAGAATTCAGCTTATAATGATCCTAGATGTTCCCGGGAAAGGTCAGCTGAAATTGCAACAAGCGTAATTAGTAGCTTATCAATAATGCATCCAAGGGTTCAGTGGATGCGCAGTCTTTGTCTGCCTGTGTGTGTCTAGTGCGTGTGTGTGTGCAGAAACACATAGGCGTGCCTGGACAGATATGTGGGTGTGTAAATGCACACATGAGATGTGAACTCTCATAGTCATCTTGTCACCTATATGCCGCCTCTGTGTCGCTGCTAACGTACACATCTTCACTAGCAAACCATACACTGCCCCACACCAGTGTGGACATAAGTGACGGCAGTACTGATGGAAAACTTCAAGAGACACATCGATCACAAAGTCAATTGCTATTGATCACAGTGTCAAAATTAGGGGCCAAAGGGGGTTAAGAATATGAGATAAGGGTATATTTTGCATGACGCATGCAGAAAATATTGGAGTATTATGCAGAATCGGTATCAGCTTTCATGCAATCACCAGCTAATTATCTAGTAGTGGAATACATTCCCTCAAGCATCGTCTAAGTCCAGGCACAGTCTGTATCATTGGCTACCGTTGAATGTCAAGTCCTCTCTTAGAGGAGCTACATTATACTTTTTCTTAGCTCTGAAACTTCAGGAAGAGGGATAAAAAGTAGGCAAAATTGATAGCTGAATAAAATCGCATAAGCGGTCAGACGTTTACGCAGGTTTTGTTTAGTTTTTATTAATATAATTGTAGTTTTAGGTTCTTTTTACATAGGAAGTCTTTAGTAAATAAACTCATTCAACAGTGTTTTATGTATTGGGAGGGCATCAGAGACGCGATCAAAATCGTTGCTCATTAAGCTTGTTTAACTTCTTGTTTACATTTTGTCCATTATCTCCCATCATGCTGCACACACAGGCAAGGGCTGATGTTACAGTGAGTAACTTTTGCTGAGTGGATCATTGAAATATTTCAGGCAGAGCAAATGACTATAGAGTCAGAGCATATTTTATGCTAGAAAAGGGAAACTTGAGTATATTGCATTATTCATTAGGAATGTTCTTAGTCACACCCTGGCTGAGTGATAAGGAGATCAAGATTGAGGTAGATATTACCTCGCCCACAAAACCTTTATCCTACCTCCTTCTCCTCCTCCTACGACAAGTGAAGGATGCAAACTCATCACAGATCATTGCGAAGCACTGTGTTCGAAGGAAGCGAGAACCCTGATGCGCATGACAGCAGTGGGGCATAGAGAGTGAAGCTGTGGAGGTTCGAGTGGACCTCGGGGAATTTGTTTTTGCGCGTGTGTGTTTGCAGAATTGTTGCGTGTGATGTAATGATCCCAGGTTCTCTGGCCCCTGCCTGTTGATAAGTTGCTGAAGAACACATGAACAGGGGAAACGGGAAGCAGGCAAGATGAATGTGATTGGATTGCCGGCCGAGTGCAGCCTCTCCCATCTGTCTCAGAGTCTGCCATCCCATCTCACAGGCGGCGGGAGGTAATTGGGTTCATTGTTCTCACCACAGGATCCCCCGGATTGAAAGCTTCATTATCTGGATAACCATGAATGTAAATGAACCACACGTATGCAGTAGGGTAATGGGAAAGAATAGATCACTGCTTGCCTCAACCACAACACACAGCACATCTCCAAACGCATACAAAGCTTTTGCCTTTTTTGTGCAACTATTTTCAAATATTCCTGCAAGTGTGCAAACATGAGTAAGGATTCTTTTTGTTTGATTTGTTCGGTTTTTTGCTTACTTTTTTTCTTTCATATACATGAACGTACGCTGTATTTACTCTTCTGTTTTCCTTTTTGCACAAAGATAATTTGTTGCTACTTTTGTAGTTTGGCCTCTTAAACAAGTCTTGCTGTATTACATTGAATGTATGTGACTAAAGGGACTTGTCTCTATCTTCACAAGAAGTTAGAGAACATTTCTGACTACTGATGAGCCTCTACAAGCTAGTAGCCACGAGTTAAACTTTCATGACTGTGATGATTTTTCATGTAAGCATTTTATTTTGCTTTTTTGCTTTGGAAGAATGGAAGGCTCCTCTATTCTCCTTTATTCCACTGGAGCTTCTTCTGTAACATGAATAGCAAAAGGGTGCCTGAAAAACAACGGTGAGCCTCGTGTGCTTTGAATTATTCATGTAAAACCGATGTATAACAGAAACCCAGGCACATCTTTTTCTCTAATTAAGCAGACTTGCAAGCAAATGTTAGGACTAGCCTTCAAGATTCAATGGCCTTCAATTCTTACTAGCGCCAGCCACAGAAGGGTTAAAGCAGCTGCCTTCTGAACATAAACAGGAGCTCACAGTTGAGCCGAGCCATTCTCAGGTCTACTGGCAAATCCATCAGTTAGTTGCAGATGTGATCCGCAGCAGAGATTACTGCAATTAAAGCATGCAAGGGAAAACTAGTCTCTGATGGGTGCTCCGGTTTTTAATTTACTTTCCAGGAGGGACCCCAGATCTGGCCCAACCTGGAACGGTAGCCTGTGAGAAATGCTGTGATATACTGTAGCGAAATGAACGATCAGTCTGTCTCTGCAGATTAATGCGCTCCATTTATATTTCAGAGACAAATCTAAGCTTGATATGAACATTACATTCATCTGTACACTCATGTAAAAGTCCCCAAATGATCATATTAATGTGTTCAGATTCCTGAGTGAAAGTGCAGATTGGAGACGGGTCGCAGGAAAGGGATAGGATCGTGGAGCTTTCGTAATCGTGTGCCATGCTGCGCCTTTGAGTCTGTTACAGGGCCCTGTCAGATT
Organism: Hemichromis elongatus; assembly: GCA_015108515.1. Lineage (NCBI taxonomy): Eukaryota > Metazoa > Chordata > Actinopteri > Cichliformes > Cichlidae > Hemichromis > Hemichromis elongatus. The sequence goes on from VUQR01012207.1 coordinate 7,167, forward strand.
GTGTTTACTTTTGTGAAGGACATTTCACCTCGTGAAGCCTGGGAGTGAATGGAGAACTCATTTCTCCAACAGAGACTAGTCAATCACTAAGCATTTATTCCCCTCCCTTGCGGTGACCTCTCCCCAACCAGGTGGAACAATGGCACCCTTGAAAACTGCAGATGAGTATAGCTTAAAGCAAGGCCTCATATGTGGGATACATTAATACTGCTACAAAAATGAAATAAGCTAGAAAGTTTGCTTTGCACAGAGGCAAGTGGGTCGTTTTTCTTAGTGAGCATACAATGACTGCAGTGTACTTACTGTTTTATTGAGAGTAGATATGTGTGCATTTGTTTGTCCATCAGCACTTTGCATAAAGCAAAGAGGGCTGCTTCATCTAAAAGAGGTTTAAAGCTTAGCATGGCTGCATAGTTAATGTCATGACTTGGGTCTGGCAGATGGCAGAAACAGTTAGGGATCTCATTAGATCAACCAAGCGTCTATTCCTCGTTGCAAAACCTTTCATTAAAGTTCCATTGCTGAATACCACTATTTCACAATATTGGTCAAAGTCAAGAGAGGGTAGAGCAAAGTGTTGAAATTCTGCATCTGTGTGAAGCTGAAAGATTATAACGATGCGTGTGTCTAATCAGGAAAGACAGACACCCGTGTGCACGGATGCTTTACAGAAGTGTACATATGTGTGTTAACTGGGGTCTTTATGTGTTTTCGTTTATCTGTGCACAGCGCTCGTGTGGGTGTGATGAGCGATGCATCCTTGCTGGGCATAGCAAACAGGATTGTAATGGTCACAGAGCACATTTTTGAACCATTTGCCTTGTAATTAACTGGAATCTGTTCAGCACAAATGAACGGCAAGACTAGGAAAGTTAAAAAAAATAAAATAAAATTTTCTTCCAGTGCAAATCGTTGACAGTTGGTGAAGGAGGCAGATTTTGCTTTTTTTTAGGGGAATGATTCAAAGTGCCTTCATGTTAACTGTTATTTTATTTGTATTATCTTTAATGACACAGAGGCTAAATGGACCATAGAGGGAACTGATTAGCAACACCCTGCAGCTTGGCAGCCGCAAGTCAGTATGGATGTTTTATAGGTTGTAGAGGACATTTAGAATGAGTTTTCATATATGGTTGAAGGCATGGGGCTAATCACAAGAAGAAGTCTGAATGCTGTTAAGCACTCCCAGGCATCAGAATTGCTGTCTGACAGAAGTCATTACAAAAACAGAAAGGCATCACTATAAAGGGGATGCTCTTAGACAAAGCAATAGATACAGCAAACGGAAACAGCTCTCTTTAAAGGGCACGCTTCTACTACCAAGTGAAGACGATACCATTATCTTTAATGTTGATTGATGCTATTTGAAAGAGGTAGGAAAAAGATAGCTCCTGACATTCAGTTCTTGGCCTGTTTTTCTGTTCTTTCGGGTTATTTTCCTCAGTCGAGTGAGTTCCTGAGCTGAATCTCGCCAATTTACCTCTGTACACTTTAACTCGGGAGAGACACGACACATAAAATTCACATAAGATTATGAAACTGTATTTATTTATTGTTCTCAATCTAACTAAGAAATCCAACCACAACTGTAAACTGCGCTAAACATTTATATGACAAATGCCACGCCACGTTTATATTTGATTTGTTAGTTTGACAGTATTCGGTGGTAAAATTCATGTCATATCCTATCAAATTTAACCTCTGTTTATTCAACCTGGCATCGGGACATAGTCAGTGATGGGCCAAGTCATATCTCATTTTATCATTACCCGTTTTTGATTTTCACCTGTCATGCCTTGAACACAAACCAGTAACCTTTTTGTGTTTAATGTCAATCTCCAAAATAAAATAACAGCTTAAAATGTGCAGAGTTCCTATAAAATCTGAACCTAGTTGCATGCTCTTTATATCCAGTCCCATGATGTCAAATGTGTTTATGTCCTCACAAGACTAACACTGGATAAAAGAGACCTTGAATGCTTAGAAACATGTAGTGCATCACTGGGCTGCACCATCAAATACACAACTAGAAGTTTGATCTTTCAAAGGTGAGAGGCAGAACATACTCTGGATGCCTCTCTCCTGGCTGACTTGCTTTAGCTGTTGTGAGCGTTACCGATCAACACCTTAGGAAAGCAATCATCAGAGCTATTATGCACAGTTATTTTTCCATCTTACCTCTGATAGGAGCGCATGGAAGCCCATGCCCACAGCTGTCTGGTAGATGGTGCTTTGCTGGAACAGAAAGCCAAGCTATTTACAGTGAATACAGCGGTCTTAGAAGTAGTTCCTAGCCTCAGGGTGCAAAGTACTTGAAAATAAGCTCCTGGTCCCTTTGATGTGTATGTCTGCACCAAATCTAAAGGCACTTCAAGCGGTACTGCCTTTGAGCAAAGGACAAGCCTAAATTGTCTGTTGGAGCTGAAGATGGGCGAGGTGGGGAATAGGGTTAAGTAAAAATCAAGAAATATTATTTTTCTGATAGTTGCATTACCATAGTGTATATTTCATACACTTCTTCTTAGGCCTAATCCCAGTGGTATTTTTTTTGAAGATAACTATCAAGGATATCTGGAGCACAACAAGTTTATTGTTCATCTACTGATGAGCGAAGACAATAGTCTTGGGAGGCGCTACTGATGAGAAGATGAGTTTTCATATAGTGGGGACAAAACATCTCTGTGCAGCACTCGGTCCTGTTTAACAGCTCTAATGTGATAGAAGGAAACTGTTCTGCAGCAAATTAAGTGAGTGGTTTATAACATCATGCCTCTTCGCAGCTTTTTCATTTTGTATCGCTGCTGCATTAAAGGCTCTGTTCTGCATGATAATCTGCTGTTGTTGTTGCTGCTCAACTGTTATTTGTCACAGCAGATAAGGCACCTCAGAGGCCAAACGCCGACTGCTTGAATCGGAGCTCGGAAATTACCAACCAGAGCCACAGAACATACACAACTACAGAGTTTGGAAATATACACAAATTGATGCAAGAGATACGCAGTGATTGTGTACTGAGTTGCAAGTTTATGGCACAAAAACAAAAGTGAGTAACGCTGAACAAATGAAGCACTCATTTACACCAGAACATATTAGCTCCATTGCTACTCCGCGTAGTTCCAGGGAATCTGTGACTTGTAAAGAAGAAATATGTGGAAAAAAACCCGAAAAGATTTCCACAATTTTATCCAGTAGCTCACGGTAGGACTCGTGCAGCACACTGCAGAGAGTCCCAGGAGGTCTGAATGGCGCACAACATCTGAAAAGACCTCAATTTTAAAATGGGATGGTTACTAAACTGCTGTAACCATGGCTTTTCAGGGTTTCTTTTGCCTCAGCAAAGGGAGATGAAAAATAACATTTCACAATCTCTGGACCTTGAAAGCTTCCTTTGCTCCAAGAAGAAGAGGAAAAGAACGTTTTCAGACATTCACGCTTAAACAGTTATGTGGCCTTTTATTCTGGCCAGTCAGTCAGTTTCCTCTGTTTGCTTTTGAACACAAGAAAGGTCTCTCTCTCTCTCTCAGTTGTGATTGAAAGTGTTGATTGAAAAGCAAAAACTAAAATAAAGATTTTTCCATATTGTGAAAAGACTAAGTAGCAAAATAAAGGTTTGGACCTTGATTGACTTACATGGCGATACACGAGTGTGTAGTGTGATGTGTTTCTTTCATCTGTGGCCGGTGCAGCGAGTTTCATTAACTATTTCCAGTTTTTTGATTTGGATTGAATTTTTCTTTTTAACGTACTCTTATTTTTGGCTAGATACGCTGTTTCTAAACTGTTACACTCACAGGTGCACCTGCTAATATGGTGTGTGGGGGCGTGTTCTGTACAATGTGTAGCTCTGTGTAAATATAAATAAAGTATAGTTCCTTAATAATCCATCATTTAATTTGGATTCTAATATTGCAGTTGTAATGTGCTTGGCCAATCACGGAGATAACCACACACTCACATCCAAGGGGTCAGTTTAAAATCCCCACTTTACCTGAGATGCATTTGTTTGGACTGTAAGAGGAGGCTTGTCATTCTTTTGTTATATTGGCTGTACTATATAGAGCGAATTATTGAGCTACACTTCTTGATGTTTGAATTCGGGTGTTTTCATTCCCGTTAGCATAGGTGTATGAAATCAACACCTAGGCATGCAGTCGGCCTTTCCAAATATTTGTGAAAGAATGGGTCGCTCTAAAGAGCTCATTGAATTCAAGCATGTAATAGGATGCCACCTTTGCAAGCAGCCAGGATCTTTGTGGGTGAGCAGGTTCTGTAGGCGCAGTGCGTAGGTGGCCCAGTATTTTTACCCATAAAGTGTGTTTTGATACATCCAACCCACAGAGAAAGTGAGAGTGAGACAAGCGTCATGCTTATTCACTTTCACTGCATAAACACAAAACAAATTATGCAACGAAGGAAGAAAGGTATTGCCATTATATAGCCTGTATATAAATGATGGTTGCCACTGTCAGGGCTGTTTATGAATTTGCATTTTAAACCCTCAGCTTTAGCATTCTGACCACAGTCATCTTGGGTGATAGGGTTATCTTCTCAATGACTTCTGTAAAACTGCACTTCTTTAGCAACTACATGAATCACCATCTGCTGGCTAGTAAAGTGAGTGCTGGTTCAAGGCACTTCCACAGTGACTTCAAATTTCAACTATATATTCGTTTTCCTTTATACAGTCTGTGTGCCCATGCAAAAAGCCGTTACTTTTTGTGACACGCCTTAAAGCTTAGTTCCAAGTTAAAGTAGTGTTTCTGAAGGCCTGTTCTCTCATTCAAGTCAGCAGATGTGATGTTCTGCCAGTCCCAGTAGGCAAGGTCTCCATCACTTGCTGCCATGGAGACGGTACTTTTCTTTCCCTCTCGTTTCTCTATTATCCCTGCGTCTTTGATGTCTATAGAGTGAAGTTAGGGCTGTAATTCTGGTCCGGATTTCTTGTCTAAGCCTCCTGTGTTCAAAGGAGGCACCTGAATTAATCCCAGGTAACAACTCTGATCAAGGATTTAATTTAGACCTGCAAAGGGTGTACACACCACAATCCTGCAGGCTACATTGTTGTGTTGACGACACGGGTGATGGATGGGTTTCGCCTTAGGCGCAGGGAAAGGTAAATATCTCTCACTTTGCTCCCTTTTCACACGAGTGTGACAAGAAGTAGCAGGAAATTCCTGTCTGTGGGTGTTTTTTAATTTTTTTTATTGACATTTGTGCTAATTCCCTCTGCCGCTGCAGCTTTTTGATGAAACACTCGAGGTTAATGGTATTTTCTTTGCTTCATCCTGAGAAAATATGTACATCCGTGTGCCTAATTTTTCTTGTTTCGATTCGTACCACACTGAGCACATGACATTGTAGAAGTTCAAAAGCTGTGATGTAATGCCCACACTTGAAAGCTGAAGAGAGCGCATAGGTTAGTGCCTGCTCCTGCAGACAGCCAAAGTACGAGTATTATACTCTAGAGAGATTTATTTTTTCGGCGAGTGATCTTCCAAAACAAAGATAGTCTTTGCTTTTACGAGAAAAAAGGAGACTATTGCAATCCACTCACTTTAGAATGTTTTACTCCAAGCTGCATTGATTTCTCTTGTACCAGCAGGTCAGCAAGAGGAAATTGAATTGGAATTTTTTTAGAAATGCTCCATTATTTCATTTTCTGGCATTTGTATTTTCCTTACCCTCTTTTTTTTTTTTTTTTTAGGATTCACCACTGAAACAAATGGGAGAAGCAGTTACTGTGAAGACAGTTAAATGACTGCTCTGACTTTGGCTTTGCTAATAACTCTGTCCTCTGATGCAAAAGGTTATATTCACCCCTGTGGTTTTAGAGCACACTGGTTTGCATTTATGAAAGCCCTCTCCCCTTTTCTCTGCCCTGCCTCTGTGCACATGGGGTTAGTTTTGCTTTTACGAGGAGAACATTGGATCAAATTTTGTTGGATTGCTTCCTGGGATATTTTACCTTCAGGGAAGGGGCGAGGTATCAGAGCAATAGTGAGTTGAGTGAAAGTGGTTTGGAGGAGTGCAGGTAGAAAGAGGCAGACAGGGTTGACATAACACAGTATATTCAATGTTCTGTTAATTTCACACGAGCTTTGACTTGTAACTGGGCTGGTTTGCAACGGAAACCCTGCTCCCTGCCAACTCTCACTGAAACCAGTTCATGTAGCTTACCTTAGGATCCATTTTCTTTCTTCCTTTGATATGCGCCATGAAACATGTGCATTGAAGTGACGGGGACACACGCTTAACGTAATTTCTCACTTTGGCACTGAATTGCAAAACGTATTGAAATAGTAATGCAAAAACGTCCATGTAAAATGAATATACACTCTAGAAGAAGAAATTGGACTTCCTATAGAGTGCTGCTGATTATTAAAAGTGATCATTATATAATATTCTGTCTGGAAGCCCCAGTCTGCCCCAGGTGTTTAGTCTGAGGATGTCTGAGGTGCAAAGTACTGCGTATTATTGACTGCAAGCCTCTCAGTTAAATAAAGGATTTTTCAACAAACAGTTAAAATGAGCTGTTTTAATGATGTGTGATACTTGTAGCTATATTATGTTTCAGTTGTGCATGTTCACAGCAGGTACTTACAGGGCTAGCAGAAATGCACAGGTAAAGCGAATAACACTGATTATTTCTTCATCACCTGTTAGCAGGTGAGATATATATTAGGGAGCAAATGAATATTTTTGCCTCAAGGTTGATATGTGAGACGAGTTACTGTAGCTCATTTAGCCCAAAAAATTGAATGCTGATTCAGATATAAAGGTGTCAGTATACGTAGTGCATTGCAGTTGGTTGTGTATGGAGCTGCATAGCAGCCAGTGTGCCAGTCATACTGCCTTCTATCCACCACCGAAACCACCAACAATGGGCATGTGAGCAAGACAGAAAGGTGTTGGTCACGGTTTGAGGTGTTGACTCAACCTCCAATTTTCCCAGAACTCAATCTAATCGAGCATCTGTGGGACGTGCTGGACAAACAACTCGGATTCATGGAGACCCGACCTCACAACTTACAGGATTTAAAGGATCTGTTGCTAACGTGTTGGTGCATATACCACAGCACAGCTTCAGAGGTCAAGCGGAGTCTATGGCTCGGGGCTGTTTTGGTACCAAAAGGAGGACGAATACAACATTAGGCAGGTGGTCATAATGTTTTGCTACCGAATGAGAGTTTGCAGATAAATTAAAAGGAGAAATTGATATTGTGGGTCACTGAAACAGGACAAACAGCCACTGTTTAAAGCAAAATCAGTTGTTTCAGTGTTGTTCAGTTGCAAACAATGCATGAATAGATTTGAGCTATTATTATTTTGGGTGTGGTAGTAAAATAATTGTTGAAGAACAGAGTTTGGAAAGAACAGTGTCCTCGTTGTCTGCGGGCATTTTAAGCTTCTTTATATTTTTCTCTTTGTTCTTTCCTATGATGATTTGTGCTTTTAAAACATGTTTTCTAGACAGACATGCTGGTTTAAAAGCCTATTGTGTCCACTAAGATTGTGTTCATGATAAATGGTTGAAGAAATTGGCATGCTGTCTCTTGCACTCTTTAGTGGGCTAGTGGATTAATCAGAAAAGCATTTCATAAATGAATAACGGGAGGCAGTTAAATGCTTGTTCAATGTCAAATAAACCTAAAATAATGTTTTTCCCACTTCAGTATTTTAAAACTGCTTGCTATGTTTTTTAGTCATATCATTTATGATAAATATGATCTGCACAAGGCACTGCGTTTAATACATTACTGTGCATCCTCATTCAGTGTTTGTATCTGACGGGGTTTTGACAGGGTTTCTCTGTTTAGCCATTTATTTCATGGTGAGCTGAGCCCAGTATCGTAGCAACAGTAACTATGGGAATAGAAACCTGCGGAGAGGTCAATGCGATGGTCTCCACTTGGCCTCTTTGCACAAAGACTCACGCATTGATTCTTCTAATTCACAACATCTATAACCACATCCGCTGCACGGCATCCACCTCCACAAACAAACCAGAAAAATATTTAGTGCCTTCATTTGTTTTTTATTTACTCTGCAGCCACATCAATGTATTTGCAGGGAGACAAAAATATTTATCTTTAATATCAGTGAGGTGACGGCTGAGTCTATCTGTTCCTTCTGTATTTTATTCGCTGAATATTATTTCTCAGACTCCTCCTCCAGACTGTCTCCTTTCACAGCACAGACTCTCCAGGGATCTGTAATTGACAAGTGTGTACAATAACTAATCAGGAGCAAAGCAACTGTCCTTTAAAATGATGAATTAACTAAACTAATTTCAGATAATCCTTCAATAAACTGGGCCGCAGCCGCAGTGGCGATTGATATTTGAAATGCAGACGTCCCTCGTCTCCTTTGACTCGCTAACGCCCAATCCTCCCCGAACAGGTGGTGTGATTGATAAAGCGCTGATGAAGCACCGAGAGGATTAAAATCAAATTCGAGCTCAACATGTCTGCGTGCCGTCTGACAAGCATGACCTGTCATAACAACACCCAGAACATAAGACGTGCACGGTGACATTACCTTAAGCACGAATCACAATTACTAGCACGCATAAATGCCCTAGCTACGATGAATTAATTTGAAAGAGCAGGGTTTGGTCTAGTAGGCTCATTCGAGGTGTGTCTTACAAGAGCTTTGCTGATTTACATTCCTTTGCAGTGTTGATACCTAACCTTTCCCCCCTAAAGCTCTATAACTGGATTTGTCAACATGGTCGTCTTTTGCAGATTAAACATCGTCGTGCAGTTATGCAGTAAAAACAAACACCATGAAGTTAACCAATACATAAATACATATATGTGGACAAATCACCTTTTTCTTATGTGAGCACAGTTGGACAAGTTGCTTGACTTCATCAGATTAATTGAGTTGTTCTGCAGGTGTCTAATTACCAGTGTTTCTCTATCCTTACATCACCTCTACAGTGTGATTAAGGAGACTTGTGAAGGTTGTCTGGGAGAATAGAGAAGAATAGAGCAGAACAGTACTTCTTTGATTATAACCAGCACCAGACTGTGGCTTGACAGCTTACAAGGTTTGCAATCAACTAAACTGAAAATGTGTTGGAGGAGTATTGGAGCATCTGTTTTATGCTGTGCTGTGCTTTGAAGCAACCGTTTTTAGCAGGAGAAAGGCATCTTATTAAATTCTAAATCAGTTGTTTGTATATAATTAATGTTTTATTTTCCTTCCAAACTAATTTTGCACATGAGCACGCTTTTAGAAAAAGTCACCTTGGTTTAGTATTTAATGCTACACGGATAAAGCTCTGTGCATTTGCGTTTGTGGATGGAAATGAAGTTAACATAGTTTTGCAGCCATGTAATTAATAATTGCAATTCTTCATTGTTTCTTTTGCAGAGTTAAGTGTAAACTGCTGGTGTTACAGTTGCAATATCTACAAATATTTAGTGTTTGAAGATACATAAGTTTATGTAGTTTCACTTTTTATTTTGTCTCTCGGTTTAGAGGTGTGTGTGGTCAGTCGGGGAAGCAGCACTGTCAGTAGAGGCAACTGGATAAAGAGTGTAAAGATCCTTAGGAGCTTCCTAGTAGACAGCTGTGTACAGGGAGCCTCTGTCCCCCTTTCCCCTCCATGCATTTTTCATCACACGCTCCCTTTTTTTTTATACTATTTAGCTTTTCCCTCCCCTCTAAACTTCCATGTGGTGCGTGCTGACATGGCATTTCTCAGCCTTGCACACAAAGCCCTCTGGTGCTCTGTGTGCTAGAGTTGGAGCGCATCTGTGTTTGTGTGTATGCTATGTGCTTGTGCACACATACATGTGAAACAGAGGACTGGGTTGGGGATGTTGTGCTCACTCACTCTCCCGTCTTTCCCATTCTTGCACACTTGCATCACACTATATGTGATCCTACAGTCCCATGGGCAAAAGAAAAATAGAGGGAGAGAGAGCGCTCTCATGGAAAGTCTATTTAGTAAGTTGGCAGCACCCAAACTACAAAATAGTTGAGACTCCCTGCATAGAAAGGATCTTCTTAAATTATTCTAAGCTGAAATTCAAATTTCATTTTGTTTTTGTCACGAACGGGGCAGCGGTCGTGTGGAGTTTGAAGGAGGATCCAAACGCAGACAGTGGTTGGAGGTGCGAGAGAGTTTATTTACAGTGAAGGAGGTGAACAAAGGCAAGGGCGACAATAAACGTAAACCTAAACTGGGAAAATTCACGATACACAAAACCCGAAACTATAAATCACAAATCACAGGGGAACACATAAGGAAGTGAGACCGGGGATGAGGAGCAGAGAGACGCGGAGAAAATACAAAGTCACAGAATGTCACGAAGAAACACAGACGAACCGACAAGGACCACAGGCAGGCGCACACAATAAATACACACCGGGTAATGAGGGAATTACACACAGGAGGGAGGCACAGCTGATACCAATCACACATGACGAGACACAGACCTTCAACGTAAAACAGGAAACACAAACTGTTTTACACACAAAACACAAGGACACGAAGAGGGCACAGGAGGGAGGACACTAAACACCAAACACAAGATCAAAACCTAAGAATTAATACAAAATAGGCATAAACACAAGATGGTGGAAAATAAAACACAAAACACTGGGTCACCGACCCAGGATCATGACAGTTTTGGCCCTAAGCAATGGGCAAAACTGCCTGGGTGAGTTCAGTAAAGGTCAGGGGGAATTAAAATGCTTACTGTAAGGTTTGTCAAAAAGAGAGAGAGGAAGCAAAGAAGAGATAAAGGGGTAGAGGAAAAGGCCATCTGCCTGATAGCTTGGCCTAAGCTGATGAAAGAGTTCTTTTCCGAAGTAAGGCTGTTACATATTAGTTTGACGGGTAACGAATTTTTTGCGCTACCTCAAAAAAAAATCCTCCTCCAAGATACACATTCTGCACGCTAAATCGGAAAGTATTGTAGTCTTATAGTTCAGTGGTTTCCTAGACAGGGTGTAGGCTTTGCAATTTCTTTTCATGCAGGACACTAGATGATTTGCCATGACAATAAACAAATCCAATAAAACTGATGGATGAAGTGTAATAGCAATGCCAACATGTATCTGACATCGGATGAGGAATGCCAGCTTTCCTCTTGATGATTTGCACAACATATAGATGTTTATTTCATTATATATGAAGCAAAATATCCTCGAAATGAAAACAAATGGGCTGTCAAGAAAATTAGGGAGGTAGACAAGGAGAGCTGCCCATTCCTCCAACAAGTGTGCGAGCTGAAGAAACACAAATTTACACATATGCACAAGTCTGAGTGTGTGCTTTGAAACATGTGTATATCCACACTCATCTTTCTCAATTCTGATATAAATCTACCAATCCTCCAAACCAGCCCCCGAAAAAAGAAACTTGCCACAACGTTCTTCGATTTGTAATGCCACTCAGCCTTCTCACCTCCAACAATAGTGTGTTTTCAGCATGTGGGGCCACTTTTTTGAGAAACTGAAATGCCTTTATCTCGGGGTGGCAGATAAAAGCAAGTAAATTGTTATATTGTTATATTGTCTAATTTTATTTTTCTCTTCTGTGAAATTTGCTACAACGAACTACCTGCTCAGCTGGTGTATGATGTTGCTTCATCCACTAGTATTAGCTTTAATGATGACGGCGACGCATCGTTCCTTTCTTATATTTCTGCTCCTTAAAAACCTGTAATAAACCTGTAACAGCAAAGCAGCTCATGTCAGTTTTTTATGTCAGGAGCCTCAAATGTAAGCTTTGTACTGTATCTACAGTAATAATTGTGAAGATACCTTCATTCATCACACACATTTCTCTGCTATAAATGCTCTGCGATAAAAACCTTTGCAGGAGTTCATTAGTACAGTGGTGCAGAATTCCCCAAAATGATTATTTCTACAAGTAGGGATAAAAAAAAAAAACAACTTAAGAATATGAAAGCCTCATGCACATGCTTGCCTTAGGCCCAAAAAACAGTACGGCTGTCCTGGATTATGAGATGCTTTCAGTACAATTACATCCTCTAAAAGGTGCAGATTGACCTTCTAGCCAATTAAAAGTATACCAGCAGAGAGCAGATAAGGCAGCCTAGCTGTCAATTTGACTGACAGTGTTAGGTCCTCCCCCTGCAGTCATATCAGCACTACAGAGGCTGTGCATACAAAAATACAAGAGAAAATGTAGAGAAAAGGTTCAGAAAAAAGTGCTTCCAAGTTTAGCATCTTGCTCCAACTAATAATATGGAAACAGTAAAATATAAAAATATATCAGTAACGTGCTTTAGAGCTTTTGTATTTACTTATGTATTTGCACCCTCGCCTCATACATCATTTCCCCCCATCTCATAACTGTTAACGCTGCAGTTTTGTTTTTTTCAAGGAAAACGTTTTGCCCCAGACTATAATTTATGGAAACCAAAGCTGCTGGCTGATGTCATTCTGTATAGTCATAGAGCGAATCTGAATCCACTTTCATCGAGGTCTCTGTAGGTCTAGTCAGGTGAGTGCACGAGTGCACCTTATATTCCCCTACAGCTCTCACACTTCTGGCTGGGGAAAGCTGACATGCAGGGTGGCCTGTAAGCCTCTTTTGTCCATGTGCAGCAGAGTCATCTGCCAGCTCAGTTGCTCTTGCAGACAAAGCTTGAGAGATAGCCCATATTCTGGTACGTCCTCACTCTCTCTTGAGCTGGAGTTAGAGAGAGAGGGGCCATGCCTATCTCCTAAGCTTCCTTCAGTTCATCTCTCTCTCTCTCTCTCTCTCTGGCAAACTCATGTGCCAATTTCCCCATCATTTCTATTCACTTTTACTTGCTTTACTGTGTTGCTCTCTAAGGTGTTATCTTAAGGTTCTGCTTTGGGTTACTGTGAAAATTTTTCTTTTTTTTTAATGATTGGGTTTTTTTTGTGGAGGGAGGACAACATTACAATTGTTTAACTCAGTTTACTTCAGTTATATTTATACAGCGCCAAAACACAACAAGAGTCTCTCCTCAAGGCGCTTTATATTGTAAGTTATACCCTACTATAATAATACAGAGAAAAACCCAACAATCACATGACCCCGTATGAGCCAGCACTTTGGAGATGGTGGGAAGGAAAAACTCCCTTTTAACAGGAAGAAACCTCCAGCAGAACTAGGCTCAAGGAGGGCTGGCCATCTGCTGCGAGAGAGAAGTCAAGAAGTCAGAGGATACTGATATAACATGTTGTAGTGGGGATTGTGGAACTTGGTTTGGATGTATGGTGACGTCCTCAGTCACCTCTTTATGGAGTCCATTTTCCTTCCATATAAGAAAAAGTGAATTAATTAAAAATAAGCATTATCTTGGCTGGCTAATGAGCTAACTTCATGGCAACTCATTAGCCAGCCAAGATAATCACAGGGTAACGTGAGAGAAGGAAGAGAAATGGAGATAGTGATGCAGAAGGGGCCAAAAATGGGCTCAGAGAGAAAGAAAAATAATGTCCAGGAGATGATTAAATCTGTAAGCTGAGTGCAACTCTACTGTAAGGAAGGGGTAGGAAAGAGAAAAACTGTATGAAAGGCGTGGGTGGGGGAGCTGGGCGAAGGGGCTGACCATGGGGGTGTGTCCACCGTTACCCTCATGAATCAGTGTCAGTGGAGCGATGAGAAAATAATTAAGAAACAGTCTAGCGCTGTGTTGAATACTGCCAAAGGTAAAAGGCCCATTCTACTGTATAGAAATACAATCTGGACAGGAAAGAAGAATGGCAATAAATGGGATAGAAGAAAATGTGGGAGAAAAAAATCCATAATATAACAGATGCCAAAATGCCCTTCAGATGGCATTATGAAGGGGGAGAATATAAATAGCAGAGGCATATTGTAAATGTTTATATACAGTAGCTACGTAGGCAAGTTGCACAGCAGTTTCAGGATTTATGACCAGCGCCTTAATGCACTGAAGTCGACACAAAGCTGTGAGTAATATTTCACATTTGTTATCATATTGAGTGTAAATTTGCTGAGACGTATATGGCGGCGATAAAATATTTTAAGCAATTTCTGCTTCTATTCTTCTCCTTTCAGCTGATCTCCTCTGAGGTGGGAGTGTAAGCTGTCAGCTGACTGTAACTGTACCGAAAGCAAGAGCCCACAAAACAACCGTGCACGCCAACATTCACACTTACACACCTCAGAGGTCTTAGATGGAACATTTAGAGGAGGGAGAACCAATTCAGGGGCCTGTAATTGTATGTTAGAGGCTTCCAGCGGGGCCAAGATGCTGCTGAGATCCCCCAGCCAGCAGCACTGAACAAAGCAACCATTAGATCGCATTAATGCGTACAGTCTTTGCTGTATGTGCATTTTATGTGTTTATATGCGCATACAAACAAGCGTGAGCATGTGTAGATGCATGGGTAAGTCTTTTAGGTGTCATATATACTATCCATCATATTTCTGCCAGTTCACAAAAAGAATTCATGATCACTAGTTTCTAAATCCCTGCAGAAATGGAGAAGAATCGGTTGGTGTGTAAGGGACATATTTGTGGCATATAGCAAGACTTTTCTTATGAAGCTGCTGTTTGGTAAGACGTTACCGTTTGATCTTAAGCTCTTTGGCCTGATTAACACGCTATAGGGCTTGTGATGCAACACTTACCAACCGCAGCCTCCTACTCATTGCAATCATGTTTGTTTGTATAATGTTTTTGGCTCTTGGTGCATAGGGTACACCATGGACCATGCATAGTAAATGTTTCTTTTTTTGTGTTGTTGATATAGTTGCTGTTCTATGTATGTGTGTGTGGCTGTGTGTTTAGATAATTGCATACTTTGTTGCTTCCTGCGTGGTTGCAGTGTATACTTGTATGTATGTTAAAGCAGCGGAGCGGAATCTGTCCCAGAGGAGTGCTTACTAAGAGATGCACTGTTTCTCAAGAATTACTATCAAGGCCTTGCATGCACTCCAGTATGGCATTTTTACTGATGGTTTTTACGGGCTGCGGCTGCCGATGACAAGCCTCGACACCAACATGATGAAACTATGACATGAAGTCAAGCCATTGTCACCACAGGTACTACAAGGGTTGAGAAAAGCAGGTCTGTAGCGACAGTTAAAGCTAACATGTCAAAAATAAACTGTAGACCTAATGTATGGTTGATGTTGCTGTAGATTGTAGAGCATCAAAATAAAATATAGTATGTTTAACACTCGTAAACAATTAAATTGTCAGTAAATCTAGTTTTCATTCTTCATTTAGTCATATGAATTTCAATAGAAGTGTTGAAATTGCACATCAGGGAGCTCCAGGTTTGATGGCTTTTGGTTAGAACTAGATTGTATTGTTTT
Source organism: Hemichromis elongatus (assembly GCA_015108515.1). Taxonomy (NCBI): domain Eukaryota; kingdom Metazoa; phylum Chordata; class Actinopteri; order Cichliformes; family Cichlidae; genus Hemichromis; species Hemichromis elongatus. The sequence goes on from VUQR01012207.1 coordinate 22,474, forward strand.
CTTTGCAGTGCTGTTTCCCAGCAACATCTGAAGTTGTAAGGGAAACGGCGCTAATAAGCTACCTCATTAGGGCGGGCGCATGGTAGGCCGTACGGTTTGTGCTGTCAACTCAGTGGGTTAGCATGCAAACTTCAAAAGACAGCTGCACACACACAGGAGTGCTAATTTAGTTTAGAAATTGGTAAACAAACTATTCTATCAACCCATATTTCTTCCTTAGTTAAAGGTGCGCTGGTGGAACCTGCTAACTGGGTTGTGTCTGATGTGGCTCCAACATTATGACAAAATGTGTCCATCCTCTCTGTGGCGCTAATGCAGCACATAAAAGACTCATTATTCAAAAGTTAATTTGGCAGGGCTTTCTCACCTCGAGGCCGAGCCAAACCTCAGGCTCGCTGCCTTATTTGGGCTCCATTCTTATCAGTGGTCCTTACTATACCCAGGGTAGGAGGGATGCCCTCAACACATCTATACACAAGAGTGCACACATGCTCTACTTGCACACATCTATGCACGCATCTCATTAATGCAAACACAACCCTAGTTAGAGCCCTATATGTAATAAATTGGATTCAATTCCACTGGCTAAGAACTGTGATCTCTTAGGGTTAATTAATTTCATTCCATTCAGTCTGTGTTTTTTATGCTTGAACACATGCTGACACTGTTATTGTGTGGCATCCTGCTCACTGGAGAAGTATAATAGGCTTGTGAAGGAGGGAGAGTGTTTGGTATTCCTGCTACAGAGTGATTTTGGTTCTTTCTTTCTTTTGACAAGGAAGTATGCTACAGTAGCTAACTCTAATATGGTAGATCCTTCCCCTTCATAGCCCCTCTCTGGCTCTTATCTTCCCCTTCAAATGAGAAAACCTGGATGGCTTCTCAGGGCCTCTGTTTCTGCCTGGATGCTATCTCATTTGGTTTTAATATATTTATCCATTCATTATTGTTCCCTTTTATCAGCCAGCTAATATTGTTCATAATTTGTCCTTATCTGCAAGCCTGACAGTCAAATTTACACTCGGGCTCAGCAGACAGATGGAGAAATGACCCTTTTCCAACCCCTCCTTCCCCAACTCCTCTGCTCCTTTCATTCATCTCCTCCTCTCCAAACTCCAATGAAACATGACTGACAGCCCGCTGTATAAGTAGTTGTCATAGCAACCTCCCCATCCTTACGACAAGTACTTTTTTTCTATAGCGCACACTCTCCCTCTGTCACAATATCTCTCACTCCCTCCATAACTACTGCCTTTCCGCTGCAAATAATTGAGAAACAGACATTTAGAAAAGGGAAATGTGAAAACAAGGGAGCACCTAAAGCTGTTTGTATGCTTTCCTTCCTCTCTTCACTCCTATTTCCATCCCATTGGCGTCCTTTCTCACGTCCCTTTGCTTCCTTCATCCTACCCACCGGTGACAATGATTTACCCACTCCAATGGTTTACCTCTTTCATCCATCCTGGCTTATCAAGGACTACAGGACTGTATGCACAGCAACTTACAGTATGGGCTCATCACTCTCACTCTCCTACACATTTACTCTCTCCCGCTCCCTCTCTCTCTCTGCGTCTCTGCTTCCCTGGCTTCTCTCTTTTTTTTTCTTTTCATCTTGTTGCTCCAAAAACTCCCATTCTGCCCCATTGCTATTCACAAAGTCTCAATCCACTGTCAAATTCTTGCATAGTAATGTAGCGTAATCATCAAACGCAGTGCAATAAGTCTACAGTATATTAGACTGTGCTGGAGATGTGGTGTATTTGTGTTTATTGTCAGAGGGAGATTTTTTTTTAAAACTTCCAGTGGAAACAAAGAAAAGAAGGTGTTGTGCTTTTGAGCTTGAACACATGCATGAGGGAGGGATTACTGCGCTATTGTTTGTCATGCACATGGTTTAATGGTTAGGCGACAACATGAAAAATTGAGATATGAAATATTACTGATTTAATTTGCTTTAGTGCTGTTAACTCCAAGAGTTCACGCAGGGCCAACATGCTTAGTCTGAAAAGTTTATATTGATTAGAGCAGCTTCAAATGGACCTATAAATCTTATAGGAAATCAATATTTATAACGAGACAGCACACTGCCAATTCATTATTCTGGAGTTTAATTTCCAATGCATTTATTCCAAACAAGCATCTGTTTAGTAACTCAGAGTAAATTAAACATGATGGGGAGGTGAATATCAGGACACCAGTGGTGTGTCACTGAAGTTGAATACAGTACTCTGCTACAGTGAGCTGTAAATGCATCTTAATGCCAGCATGGAGTACAGTTTTCACAGTGAACTTGCTGGTGGTTATTGGACCCCTGAATTCTTTAGGTGATGATATTTCTTCTTAATAACTACAGTGCCTGCAGAGTCTCTCTAATTTAATATGATATTCAACTTGACTAGGTTGTGTTATGATGTAAGGAGACCACAAGGCAACTCATATTTTACTCAGTTTCTCTGTATTAAACTGCACCATTGGAGCAATTTGATAGCCTTGAACAACTATTGCTAAGGCATCTGTTTTCAAAGGCAGTGAAAGAGGAATGCTAGTTGCTAGCAGTGTTAGCCTTTTGCATTGTTTTACTGTTGTATGTGACTTAATATTCAGTGAAAACAGTACTCAGTCAGAACAGTCGACTCACAAGTAGCATAGGATTTTAAAAGCTGTCAGCAAATCACAAACTGAATTTAGTTTCTTGCAGATAGGTGTTATACAGAGGTGCTCCTGAATTACTGTGAAAACTGAAATTTGAGCATTGTCCAGGAAGTACTGGACCAGATGCATAAAGGTCTGCGCAAACACGGCTACCATTGTATGTATGCACAAAGGCAGAAACATAAATATACATTCCTTTTATTAGACTTATAAAAGCATGTATAAGCACTGAACTCTTGTCTGAATCTCATCTTAAGGTATGAATTGATAGATTGCTGTTTCTGTCACAAACATTTTTTTTCTAAATGTGAAAGAAAGATACTCTCCTGAAGAAATGGAGAAAGGAAAAATAGAGTATTTCATCATATTAGGTCTGGATTGATGAAAAAAGTGCATACAAAAAAGCAGACACTTAAGGAAAAATGTAACAGAGGCTCTGCCAATTTTTATCATAATGTCCAGATTGTAATGAAACAGGGAAACCAAGGGAAAAGACACCCCCCCGTTTAGATTAGTATCATTCACACAGACATGTATATTTGCATCTTTGCATTTCAGTAAAAATGCGGATTATTTGTAATATGTGCTGCAGCTTGTAATGCAGCAGTGATTAAACTAGAGATTAGTATTAACTACACTTGCAGCTAGCAGCGGCTTTGCAATTAGCAGCAGCCTTGGGTGCTGTGAGTTTTGTAGCTGCAGTTAGTGGATGGAAGTTAGCAGCAATAGCAGTCGGCAGCACTCAGGCGGGTTTAGGTGATTACTGAGAAATGTCAATACTCTGTAGTTACAAGATAGTTAACAGTGGGGCATGCACTCATGTGTATACTATGCGTGTGGTCATGGGGGGAGAGCTGTTATCTCTAATCCGCTGTATCAGGGGACGCAAGGGTATCCTTGTTTCTGCGTCTAATTTTTTTCCCTCCCTTTGTCCCTCATTTGTTCATTTTTTTTTCCTCTCCTGTCAGATATGTGTAAATGACTGTAGGTGTTTTCACTCTGTTTGTGTCTGTTTGCACACTGCCTGTGCTGCAGTGTTGTAGATAAATGAGATAATGTTTCTATTGGCAATGAACACAAGACCTGAATTCCCAAGGGAGCGTTTTAGTTGAGAGCAGCCAGAGCAGAATCCTAGACTGTGGAACAGATCTACTAGATGATCTGTTTTCATGCATTGTTAGCTTGTTTTCAAAGCACATTTATGTTCCACAACATGTACTCCATCTCTCTTTCTCTCTCAGCTGCAGATTAGGAACTTCTGCTAAATAGAAAAGAAGCAGATACACTGCAGTCACCATCTGCACATGTCTCAATACCTCTGCCACACATAATGCAAAAATAAATTGGAATAAACAAAACTTAAAAAGACAAAAACACTGTGAGGCTTTTGTGTAATTAACTGTGAACTGATTTTGAAGAATGAAAGGCAAAAAAAACTGCTAAAGGTTCTGCATTGGTAATTTCAGGCCCATATAAGGTACTACCTGCAGCCAAAGTATGTACAGTAAGAGCTCACATGGCCTACCTCTCTGTCTCTATACAGGACCGTATGTAAGATTTGGTCTGACGGCATTCAGGGAAATATGTGCAGTCCAGCCCCATCCCCCACTCTTGACTCATCTCGCTGATCCAACCTCAGAATTTATATTCTCCCTCCAGCAAAAGGAAGGACCATCTTGGCCTTTCATTTTCCAGTTCAGGGCTTTTCTTTTTTTGCAGATAAATGCTCTCCAATCCACCCTGACAGATGTCACATTGCATCACTTCCATTTTGATACATAGCCTCTGATCCTGCCACTTGCAATAAGGAGCCAGCACCAGGGATGCCCCTCCCTAGACAACGCTCTGACACGGGTGATTATTTTAAAGGTGCATCATTGGGGTTGCTGAGCGCTGAAAACGAAGCTGGGCGCCATGTCCATATACACTCTCTGCCGTGCTCGCTGCAGGGGTGCGGGTATCGGCTTGCGACGGGGTCAGAGAGCAGCAACGACACGACACAATCAATAGTCGTCGCAGGTCACCCCGACACTGGGCAATACCCCTGCCAGCGATTTTCGCTGCTCTCGAGCTACTAGTTCTTCCTCTCACTCAGTCTTTCCTGTAATGGCACAGGTCAGTGTTGGAGAAACAATCTGTATAAAAGGAAGATTTTAGAGCCTTTGCTGCCAACTGAGACATGCTGCACTGTGGCATTAATCATAGAAGGCCAGAGTACATCAGTAAACACAGCGTGTCAGGTCAAGGTAAAGATCAGATCCCAAAGCATTTAACAGGACTCGGTGGCGTACGGGCTATCTGTTGAAAAGTCAGCGTTATTCATGGCGTGTCTCCCAGCCTTCGTTGCTCACTGGAGAGACACGCCATTGTTCACCGAAGAGCACACTGAAATATTTCTCTGGCTACACAAAAAACACTGGATCAGCAGCAATTAGTAGAGTAAGAGAGAGATAAAGGGAGGGAGGGAGGGAGGCGGGCAGTTGAAAAAGAATGAGGGGAAAAATGTAGAATCAGCGAGAGAATAAGAAAGCAGGAAAGAGATGGATGAATAAAGGGGAAGGAGAAAGAGGGAGTAAAAGAAAGAGAAAGAGGGAGAGAACTGGAGCTTTCAGCCAGTACAGTGTGGTGTGTAGGAGGTTAGAGCTGCCTGGAGCCCCTTCGTGCTTTTAAAAGGACCAAAGACTCTCATTGTCTTGGGTCTCTGTGCCTGCGTGTGTGAGCATGTGAGAAACCTCTTCATTAGTCTACCATTTCCCTCCTTTCTTCTTTCCAGCCCCTGACCACTCACTTACCCCCTGCTGCTATAGTATATGTGCCCACATGGGACTAAACCCACTTATAGTGGAGATTTAAAATGATCAGTCTGGGAAAAGAGATAATACAATGTGACTCAAGGCCAATCTGCACTAAATAAACTAGACAGTTACTTTACTGTACCGAGGCTGTGCGAAAGTGTCTTTGTTCCTGTGGAAAATGAGATTTCTTTTTAAGTTGCTGCTACTGTTCTACCAACGTTGACTCTACTGTACATTTCACTATTGTATGCGCTCAAATTGGTTTCATAATTGAGGTCAAAGTTGTAATGTAATCTTTTGACTCTTGTTTTTGTTCCAGAAGACAGGAAGTTGTTTGTTGGGATGCTGAACAAACAACAGACCGAGGAGGACGTCTACCGCCTCTTCGAACCTTACGGAGTCATCGAAGAGTGTACAGTCCTAAGAGGTCCTGATGGAAACAGCAAAGGTAAGAGCCGTGATACAGCTGTCAGCATTATTTAGGTCACTGACAAAGGAGTGACAGTGCATCCGAATGTGTGTGTGTGTGTGTGTGTGTGTGTGTGTGTGTGTGTGTCAGCTGCGGTGTCTCAGATCTGTGTGGCATATCCATCAGATATAGGTCAAGTAGCCTGACTGGTTAATTGATACTAGAGATTTAACGTTATGTTGTTTGTGACACAAAAATCCCAAAGTCCAATAGTTTTAAAAGATGCCATTTTTAGTCTTTGTTATTAGTTTTATTGTTACTGTAATTAGGATAAGGTTTTTGCTACTAGTCCTGCATAAACACAGCCCTCTCACCAGGTGATATATCGCTGTAATCCCAACAATTTCAGCAACGATTTTAAAATTTGCAAACACTATTTCAGCATTTACCTGAATTTCCTGCATGAAAAAAATCCCGGACATTATCCTGATGCTGTGTATTGTTTTGAATGTACCGCTGGACTTTACGCAGGTACTGAAGTGTTGATATGCTGAAGCCCTTTTTGAGATAGCCATGCAGCAAAGAGCAAAGAGACTAGTGGTTTTTCATGTCTCTAAAGCCTATTCCCCAGCCAGCGCTTATGGAAATCATTATGGAATTATATCTAAAAGGGTTTGAAGAACACTCTGACTCTGCAGTACGTTGGAGGAGGAGAAAAGAAAGACGGATGTCAAAACGATTCAAGTGTCCCACTGTGAGGATGGGAACAAGTTGCATTCTTCTTTGTATTTGTGCTCAGTCTAAGTTGTCAACACTCGAGTCATTACCCTCCATTACATCATCACAATTCTCTTTTTCTGGTAATAGCTAAGAGCATCATTTGAAAGTCTTTTTATACTAATAAATATTAGTAGTAGTAGTAGTAATAGTAGTGTAGTTATAGCATATCAAATGAAAAATGTTTAAACAAGTGAAAAACAAATCAGTAAGAACGTGTGTTGTATTACAATGTCCTGTGGTACATAATGACATGTAGAGAATATTTTATGCATAATTATACTGATATATAGTTTGTACTACTGTGGCATAATCCTTGTCCAGGTCATCGTGAGCTCTAGCCCTTTTCTATTCATATCTCAACAGGGGGCAGTGCTTTGACAGCTGAATGGGCATCGTGATAGGCTGGTGTCCATAGGCGTAAGCCCATTAACAGAGAAAAAATGGCAGGGTGACTGGGTCAAGCAGAGAAGATGATAAGGAAACTGACAGTATGAAAGATTAAATAAATCGAAAAAAAAAAAAAACTTAACATGAAATGAAATTAGGTGAAATGGGGTGTAATTATAAGAGGACATGGCGGCTCAGTGGATAGTCCTGCTAGCTGAGACAACAGACCCAGATTCAGTCCGTATGTGTTTCTGTGTCAATCGCTCTAGCTTTCTCGCATTATAATAAACTGAGCTCAGAGACCTACACAAGCAGACGGTTGGACAGTTACTGTAAGTTTCACAGAGAATGCATTTTCATTTGTCTCGACTTAGATCAGGGGTGGCCAACTCCGGGCCTCAAGAGCCGGTGTCCTGCAGGTTTTAGATATAACCCTGGGTCAACACACCTGAATGAAATGATTAGTTTATTAGGCCTCTGGAGAACTTCAAAAAACATTGAGGAGGTAATTTAGCCATTTAAATCAGCTGTGATGGATTAAGGACACATCTAAAACCTGCAGGACACCGGCTCTTGAGGCCCAGAGTTGGCCACCCCTGACTTAGATGGTCATGAGTCTTAGTAGTTTCTGCCCGTCTATACAATCATTTTTACTAGCATATGACAAGGGTACTTTCTTGGTTGATTTTAAAAGAAAAATGGCGTCATAGCCAACCCCTAAAGAAAGAAAATCATAGTTCCTTATGGAGAGTACTGTAAAGAAGTTTGATTGTTTTCAGCCATGTTCAAATCAGAAGAAATGATCAGAACATCTTGTTGTAGAAACGATTAATTTTTCTGAGATCCTAGATGGGTTTTCTACTTAAGTTTAGCCAGTTTAGCTAGTATTTAATATGCACAGACAGGCATGTGGTGCTAAATAGCATGCTTTTCTGCTTCATCAGTGCAATCTCTTGCCTGCAGCTTCTGCCTGCTTGTCTGCCTGCCTAATGCCTGGAGTTGGGCAGCCTGCTGTGCAATGAGAGCCTCTCACTGCACTGTGATTTCTGTGGTGTCAAATATAATTCAACTATTGTCAATAATTTATTAATATAATGTACGCTATTAAATGCTCACTTGAATGAACAGTGTACAGAATATGGAATATATTAATATATATAAATATATACATATGTAAATGTAATTCTTTGTATGTCTGTGTGTGTTTACCTGTGTGTGGTGTGCATCTGTTCTTTCTTCCAGGTTGCGCCTTCGTAAAGTTCTCCACACATACCGAGGCTCAGTCTGCGATCAGTGCGCTCCACGGCAGCCAGACTATGCCAGTGAGTACAGCTGTCTCCCTCATATAAAAGCACAGAAACCCACTCAGGCCACGAACCATCCGTAACATGTGCAACATGTAGCTTCGATAGCTGCAGTTCGCGTGTCTTGCTCTGGAGCGGTAAATTGTCAGCTTCGACGTTTGAATCAACTGCGTCCATCTTTATAAATATGGCAGATTCTTTTTTTTTTTAAAAAAGATCCAAAAACAAATATTCTGCTGTCTCTGCAATTAACACGGTACTTGAAAACAAATCCTAATCTGATTTCCAGATAAAACTGTTTAGAGTGATAATTGAATTTTGTATGAGTCATCAATCAGTAGTTCTGTTTGCATAATCAGTGGATAGAACTCCAGTGTGAGATTACATTAGCTCCTTATGTAAGCACACTGTGTCCGCTGAATTCTCTCCGCACCAGCTTTACTGTGAACACAAAAAGCTGTACTGCTCATTTGTATGTGTCTCGTGTTTAAGCAGGGTCCCTGTATACCTGATTGTGTCAAAATAAAAGCTACTTACTCTGCACTTCAAACCTGAATGGAGTTATTCTCCATGACATTCGGCGAGCGGACAGAGAGTCATGTCTTGTTTTATACAGTAGCCTGAAGTATACTTTGCTTTCATCCTCGTTTTTGTTTCAGCTGCTCTCGTCTCAGAAAGGCTGGGACAGTGAACTCTCTCCCACCCTATCTCACAGGTGTTGTGTTTCACTGTATGATTTCATTATTAATGGTTGCCAATGTGTGGCTCGAGAGAGGAGCAGAGAGAACCACTTGAAGCCAGCTGTGCCATTTTGGCGCAACCTCTGAGTCAATCTAAGTGCAAATGACTGCAGGTCATGAGGAAAGACTCTGGATGTCCATTTTCCATAGATACCCTCCTTCTGTGTTGCTCCATTCCCCTATCTCTGCTAGCTCTCTGCCCTCGCTCGTCTCTCTTTGGCAGCCTCTCGGGATATTAGGCAATAGACTTGTTTACTCCACCTTTCACCACATTGGCTGCTGAATTATTCATCCAACTATAAGCAGGGTGCTGAAGGGATGGGGGGGAGACTTGGAGAGAGAGGGAGAATGAGACAGAGAGCGAGGGGGCAGAGAGAGAATGAGTGAATGGACAGGATTTATACCTCCTGCTCTGGTAAATTGATTATAGAAATCTGATCAGCATCTCATATCCTGTGGCTGCTAGAGGAGCGGGCACAGTGTGCCTGCCTTGCTGAGATTAGTGGACCTCCGATGGTCTATTATGCCTCAGCAGGACAGTTCTATTCAGAGCAGCGCGTCCGTCAGTGTAGCAAAGATCCTGGAAAAAACATGGGCCACGCATCCTGTGTGTTAATTTAAGATCGTTTCGATTGCAGTCGAGCCACAACTGCAAAAAGAAGTCATGTACAAGCGTGTTAACTGAATGAAAAAACAAATATTGAGATGGATTAAAAATGAAGAAATCAAACAAAGAAATAAATGCCACTGACAGCCAAAGACAAAGAATTTATTATCAGACAAATAAAAAAGCAATTCTCTCATTCCATCATATTTCAGTCAAAAAGATGACGATAATAAATACCTATAGCATCAGTGGCTGAGGTGTACTGCATCGAATATTAACACTACAGCAAATGAATGCCAGCGCCCCAGAGCATGAACACTCGCTTCTTAGATTGTATGCGTGTGCACACAGACGTACACGAATGCATGTGTGTGCATGCATAAATATCTACAAATAGACCCACTTTGTGGGTAAAACATTTGCATGAGCACATGCATGCACACTCGTTCTATACTGCTCGCTGCCACATCCACGTCCGGCCACGGACTAGGGTCAAAGGCTCCCTGACTGATCTTATTTTCCAGCTCGGAGGACTTGAGCTGAATACATTTGTGTTATTCATGTAGTGAAGGAGTGGGCATTTTGTATGTATTAATCTGTGTGTGAGTTGGAAATGAAAAAGGAAATCTGCATCAAGAGACTGCATGAAGAGTGCTGGCCACTGCATGCTTAGAAGTCCATTGTGAGAGTACGTATACTTCCATTTGTTCCATATGTGGAACAAATGAATGATTCTCTACCCATCCGGCATCAGTGGTTGATCGCACTCTAACCCATCATAATTCAAGCGTAATTATCTCTGCTCCTGTATACTCCGCCACCATCACTTGATCACCAACTGCTATCGCTGGTGTGCACGCACCACCAAAGTTCAGGCCATGAGTGGCTCAATTAAACATTTAAATTCTAGCGCTGTAGAGCAAATTACTGGAATTCAGCAGGGTGATGTAGGAAGAAAGTCTCAGGACAGAATTACACAGAGATGACGGGGTGTGGGTCAGGTCCGCAGAGCCATGCTGACTTTTTTTCACTCCATATGCACATCAGCTGAGTTTGAGGCAGTTTCAGCTGACACAGGAACTGAGATAGAAGCAGCGGAGCAGGATGATGGAAGGATAAGCACACAACAAAAGAAAGCAAATGAGGTAACGCTTGCTTAGAAGAGAGAGCTAGATGATTGAAAGTGCAAGAGAAGAAAAAAGAAGTTTAAAATTCATCTAAATGTGATTCCCCGTCTCCCGAGTCTTGTCAGTTACTTCAGACAGAGAACACACTACATATGCAAGTGTTACGAGTGCCAGGATTTAATACTCAATAAGGCACGTCTTTTAATGAAATGAAAGAGTCAGCCGATGCAGCGGTATACATATAAATACTGGCGTAAGTAATAATCTCGTTGTGTACTCAATGAAATGTGGAGTGTTAATGTCAGTCTTTCACAGGGTTGATTAATCTTTGTGTTGCTACTCCCTAAACAACATTCTGCTTTTATTTAAGTTAGGTCTTTAATTTCAATCAGTATTATTTCTAGCAACTCAATTTACATTCTAATAACCAAACAGGTTTCCAGTCATCCATTATTATAAGAGCTAAGCTTGAATAGGAAGTCCATTTATCCTTCATTGCTAGCTAGGGTAGTGTAATGGTTAGCTTCACTGGAAAAACAACCATAGGGTAGCACAGTGCAAACACCAAAAATTAATAGTTATATCATATAATTGTACTTTATGCAGCGTAAGTGTAATTCTGAACATGATTGAAGGAAATGCATTTCACCGTGTATTTAGAACAAACTACAGAGATCCTGCACATTCGTGTTCTCTGCTTCCTCCAGGTTCCTCCCACAGTCCAAAGATCTCCTTGTTAGGTTAACTGAGCTGCAGCAAGAGTACTGACACAGACTACAAAGAGAGAGAGACAGGATACTTCTCCCATATTGGCTTCCCTTCAGTGGCTCCCTGTTAAATCCAGAATTGAATTTAAAATCCTGCTCCTCACAAGATCTAAATAATCAGGCCCCATCTTATCTTAATGACCTTATAGTACCATATCAACCCAGTAGAGCACTTCACTCTGACACTGCAGGCTGACTTGTTGTTCCTAGAGTATTTGAAAGTAGAATGGGAGGCTGAGCCTTCTGTGGAACCAGTTTGGATTCAGGAGACAACTCTACTTTTAGGATTAGGCTTCAAACTTTCAAACTGTCACCTAATCCAGCCCTAAGCATATAGTTAGGGCTGGATTAGGTGACCCTGAATCCTCCCTTAGTTATGCTGCAGTAGGTGTAGGCTGCTGGGGGATTCCCATGATGCACTGAGTGTGTCTTCTCCATTTACCTTCTTTTTTACTCATTATGTGTTTTTACACCTCTCTTCCACACCGTGTCTTTGTCCTGTCTTCCTCCCTTCACCCCCGACCGCTCACGGGAGATGGTTGGGGTTTCCCGTGGTATTTTTGTAGGGTATCTAAATAACAACACAGGTGCCTTGAGGCACCTGTTATTATGACTTGGCGCTTAATGATTAAAAGTGCCATAAATTGTGTAAATTGTGTTAATTGGTGATTGTAAATCAGACATAGGTGTAAATGTGAATGTGACTGGTGCCTGTGGTGAGGCCCAGTAACAGACTGGCACTGTACTTATATAAAAAGAAGACAAAGAAAAGATTATACAGAACATTTACATGTAATCAAATTACATAAAGTCAGCATGCATATATTGAAATATTCTTAGTTTTGTTAAATGAATGTAAATATTAAATTAGTAACTCAGTGTTACTAATTAGAATTTTTCAGATCTTAAGTTTCTCCAAGTTGAAGTCTTTTGTCTTGAAATGATTGAAAAGTTGAATAAATGACTGAGCTGCTGCAAGAACGAAAATTAGCAATTTGCCAGATTTGGCGCACACATAAAAGAGATTTAAAGCTCTCCCTGCACTCTTCTTTTTACAGTCTGAAGAACTTACTCTTAGTAATAAAGTGTTATGTGTCATTAATACATTTTTCTTTTATAATCCATCTTTCCATCACATTGAATTGAGGTTTGTAGTGAGCTGCAGCCTGTCACAGCATTTGGAAACACTGGACAGGAGACTACGTGTGCTGTAGGGATGTTCTAATCCTGAGATACCTTCGCTGTGATTAAGAAGAAATTTTAAATTATACTTTATATGTAAGGAAACATCAACAGATTTCTTAACTTTGGTTAAAAAATAAATGCATCAAATAATACACATTTTTTGAATTGTTGGTATTTATTAGTAATGAAAAATCTAATTTATGTGCACCTGCCTTATTTCTGATCAGCGCGAGAGTCATTAGTCTGCTGAAATCTGCTGTCATTTACAGTCACAGTAGTTTCTTCTTTTTTCCTCCTCATGAGGGTGTTGAGCTGACAGGAGACAGCTGAAATGCAATCACATTTAATATAACATGTTGCTGCATTGACAACAACACGTTATGCTACTGCAAGTATAATTAGGGACTTACCACCGAGTGTTACACCGAACCAGCGTCCTCCGAGCTTCCTGCTGACCAAACATGATGAGAGTGAGAGTAAAAGAGTGACTTAGAGAGAGTGAAATTATCACCATCTGATTTTTTTTTTCAGTCATGTCAGCTCACTGTTTGCAGTTAAATGAAAACAAAACAAAACAGAAGCTGTTGCCATCAAACTCCTGACATCCTGTTGTGGACAGGTTGCTGGGCCATCAGTGCTTCTTACAATAAATATGAAAAACATTTCGACTGCATTATGTTGAATCTATTTAGCTCAAGAGATTTAAAGTGTTGTAAAATTGTTCAAGTATTTCTTAATAGGTGTTTGGACAAAGTTATAGCATGACTGACTCCAAAAAACACGGTAACACAATTAACGCCATTACACCGACTGTATTTCCCAGTACTGGACAGAAAACCAGTCTTCCTTCTAACTTATCTAATGCAAGCAGGCATTAAATTTAAAAGAATATGAAATATATATCACTAGGTATGAGGCTTTATCTCCTTTATTCACATAAGGGTTTCCAGCTTGTGCAGCTTGAACAGACACCAATACAACCATCCTTGGCAATGAGAAGAAACCATAAAGAGGCAGACTTTCCTTTTGGTTCTAAGTCTCTGTAGTACCTTTTTATCCTTCCTGTTTAACTCCCGCTCCTTCAGTGGCTCTCTAGGCAGCTGGGAGACACCCGGCAGGGGGATTCTGCTCACACTTGGCAGCTTAAAAATTTAATGAGACTTTCACTTCACACTTCATCCTCCTCTCTTTATAGCAATGGAGATTCTGCTCGCTGATAGCCTGACAGGCCTAAATGGGAAAACCTCTGAGATAAACAAATGTGGCAATGGACGCTTAGCCGACAAGCCGTAAAATTTACGTGTCCTTAGGAGAAACAGTGGGAGGGCGGTCTCAGTCTATAGAGCTTGGAAAAAAAGCTTTGCAGAGAGTGGGACATACATGCATGCGTATGAAAGAAAATGGCACGAGGCTCTTCTATAATAAGACGGGGCAATAAACTTTGTTTCTCGAGAAGACACACTTTAGCTCTACATGGCAAAGGGCTGACTGCAAAGTTCTAACTTAATCTCCTTAACCAGAGGAGAAACTCAAAGTTCTCATTACCAAAGAGTGCTGACCTTAAATAGCTTCTTTAACTGTGAAAGCGAGGTAAAATATTCAATATGTACTAGAGCATCTTGTCTGTATTCTGCTGCACACTCCCAAAGTTAAACCTCATAGCAAGGTTAATCGTACAGATAGTATAATGTTTGACAACAGCAAATGCTAAACTTGTATTTGTGTCACTGTCAACCTTGAAGTCTCCCTGCTTAATGTTAATATATGAGGTTTTGCTTAAGAGATTGAGAAGCATTAGGAATTTTTTTTCTGTGTTCTTCTATCTCTTGTTTCTGTATTCATTATAGAATTATACATGAGTCAGATTGAATGGAAGGTGTCTTATTCCCATCTGACAGAATGGCATTAGCACTGTAAAAGCTAATTTCTCATGTGGCCAGAGCCAGTCAGTACTCAATTAGTATGTTAGCAAACTAGCCTGCCAGTCAGTCATTCAACTAGCTATACAGTCAGTCATTTAGTCACACAGCCAACTAACCAACTGACCGTTCACATATAGTACTGCAAGCCTGTAATTCAACCAAGGAGTTAGCCTGGAGGAGAAGGCATGTGGGATTATTGAGAAATGTGAGGAGAAAGGGAAAGGAAGAACATAAAATCCATAAGCTACAGTCGAAAAGGTCCAATGCTTCTCTTTGACCGTTTTTTGCTGTCTGCAGATATCTTTATTAGAGCGATTCCTCAGTGAAGGAAAACTCCTAGAAAAGAAAATAATAAAGTTTAATTAATTATGCAATAACAACCTGTTAATGCAGATGCCATTTATAACAGTGCACCCGTGGTCCAACACAGCTTCTTCGATATTTGACCTCGATCCAAAAATTACCCCCTTTAGAAGTTTGAAAACTATAACCCCAGTCCAGGCGCTTTACCAGTCGCCACTGCTATTGACAATCTTGCATCAATTTCAGGGAGCCTCTTATGGTGACTGACACACAACCTTTCTACACTGTCAGATCAGAGTAATATTTCGGCCTTTTATGTGGATCGATTGGCCTGTTTGGGGGCGCAGAGGGGAGGAGAGGCGGAGCACACAAAAGGTCAACTGTAGCGCTAAATCATTTGAAGATTCTTTAATGAAGGGTGTGTTGCAGACACACCTGCTGGTTTCATTATTGGGCTGCAAAAGGGGGTAATAGTTTTGATATAGGGATGAATTGCCAAAGACGCAGAGACGAGGAGGAGACTCAAACGGAAGCTGGGCAGAAGGAGAGAAATTGCCCTGATAGGAAGAATTTCTTTCTTGAAGAACATTTTAACCCAATGGGAACCACTGCCCATCATTTTGAATCGCTGTGCATTGCAGATCTTTTAACCTTAACAAAGTGAAGTAGCTCTGATGTTACATATATGTACTGTACTGGATAGGGAAAAGTCTGGATGGGGGTGAGGGATATAAACTATTTATGATATAAACAGTAAGTCGGCTTTACCCTGAGTGACTTTGTATGCGTCTTTCTCTGACTGAAAGAAAGCAGGCTGATCCTGTCTGCATATCGGAGCTTTTAACTCAATAAATAGAATATTTTCCTTCCTAACGCAGCTGTCCATTTCATGTTTATGTATGCCTGCCACAATTTTCTGCAGTAATGAAAAGCAAATCTCTGACACACAATTAGAGATGCTCACTAGGTATCGATGTTAACAGCAGTTGTTGTTGCAAATGAACATGGCAGACTAAGAAATCTGAAATAATAACCACTAACGTTCTTAATGCAGTTTTTTAAGTGTTGGTTCACAGCTGTCTCTGAATGTGTAGTTAATCATAAATGCAGATTTTTCTCAAGGCCTTTTGTGGATATGTATGCACCACGTGTTTATTTGCTAAGTGTTAGCATGAGTGCTACGTGCAGTTAAGTGGCTGTTTGTTCCCTGATCTCATTTCTTCCCTTTTTTTTCTTTTCTTCTTACTCGCTCAGGGTGCTTCCTCTAGCTTGGTGGTCAAATTTGCCGACACAGACAAGGAGCGCACCATCAGACGTATGCAGCAGATGGTTGGGCAGTTTGGCATCTTTAACCCAGCCATCGCCCTTCCCTTCAGCACCTACAGCTCTTACGCACATGCGGTGAGTTGGAAAAAGCATATGTAGCACACCTAGTGGAATTTAAGTGGAGAAACGTTAAGATTGTGTTTATTTTTGCATGGCTAACGGATCCTATTACTTTGTAGTACACATACGTGAAATTTTAGTTGCAGTGGGTTTCATATTCTGGCAGTGTTTTATATCTTCACTCTCAAACTATGAAATTTTAAAGGATTTGTTATACTGTTGCTAACACTGGTAAAAAATAAAATAAAATAAAAAAAGGGATAAACGTAGGTTCAGCATGATGAACCTACAGAGAATTACCCCTGAACTATGTCGTTCTCCTCACGGTTAAACCTAAACTTGCTTTAATACTGTTATATTATTTTATTTATATTTTTAGCCTCAGCAGGCATTGGATAAAACCTAGTAATTAACTTGCTTTTAACTCTTCCATAGTGGCACATTTATCAACTGAAAACACAGAAATGTGGTAAACAGCAGACCAGAGTGACTACGATTGGGCCTCATTCATCGGTGGCTGGAAACGCTCAGCATAAATCCTGATTTTGATTAATACAAAGCAACATTAACATTATCAAGTAGACATAAAGCTAATTAATTTTTGATTTATTAACCTGAAAGGCAATGTGTTAAAATACTGCACTCACAGTATCTTCGGTCTTAGGGGCAGTTGTTTATACTGCCCCCAAGTGGCCAGAATAAGACATGTTAAAGCTTCAAGAATTTGTTCCACCAGCCAATAAAAGCTGCAGATGGTAGATATTATATTTGGAGCCAACATCTGGAGAATTTATACCCTTGTGCCATTATCATAACTCATTCCATTTAAAACAATTACATTTTCAGTACGAAAGCAGAATAACAAAATAGTCCAATTTTAATGTGGATTACAATTATTTTTTCCAGTTTATATATAACAAAAATTCTAAAAAAAAGAAAAACATTAATAGTCCGCGTTGGGATGATGACTGACCAAAGTGTTAGAATTTACATCAGTCGTACAGGCAAAGAATTAAAAGGGGGTTCTGCTGTAGCAGTGAAATTTGTTTGAGTGAATTCACTGCACGCAGACTCTTTGTTCTACGCTTTTTTCCCCTGTTTTTTCCTTACTTAGCGGATATTGTCGTAGGTGAAAATTAGCTTGGCAAACTATCATCACTGCCATCAACACCACTTTCAGCTGTTCTCCTCTTAAACAGTACTGCCATTCCATTAGTGCCTGGATTTCGGCACTCTCAGCACGTAGACGCGCACACATTTGGTTAGCTTGTACCCTCCAACCCCTTCATCAGCTTCACTCCTGCCCTCCTACCACCGCCCACCCACCCCCTTAGGGCATGGCACCATACACACACAGCAGACCCTCGGCTCTTTGATGAGTTCAGACAGCCTGTGCAGCCCCTCTCACCATGCGCCCCCTCTACCCACTATCGCACTGCTTCTCTACCCTTCCCCTCTCCCTCCCACTGTCCCTCCCTCTGGGCCCATGAGATGCTTCAGGGCCCGCATTTGACTCAGAATATTCCATGGGCAACTTATCTGCACACAAACTTTCTTCTTCCCTGCTGAGGCAGAGCACACACATGCATCCCCTCAGTGCATATGCCACCGCATGCACACACAGACACACTAAGTACTTGAAGAAAGCTAAAATCAATTGAAGTGGGTTGGATGAAATGCTTTCCATCCGACTCTGTGATAAATACCTGGGCTTTAGTCGCCTAAATACACGTGATCATCTGAAGAAAATCTAATTTACAAAAAAGGAGCAGCGCAAAGTCATCTTGGCCTGTACCTACTTGGTTGTTAAAGTTAAATATTTTTTCCAATTTCTAAATGCTAGGATTAATTGTTGATGTTAGCCGGGTCTTGGGGGCTTATCCATTTCCCTCATTTTCATATCACAGCCATGGGACCCACTGTGAAATGTGCAAATTGACCATCCCCGAGTAATTGCAAGGCCATCTCTTGTGCTCTCTCCAGTAAAACTCCCACCTTCATTACCATTCATGAAATGCAGCCCTTTCCCAGAAAATGTGGAGAAATGCAAATGTTTAAGGGGTGGTGGAGGCAGTAGCGGTCTGCAGGGAGACCATTGTGCCCCGCTCAGGTTGGCCATGACTCTTATTTACTGTGGCACAGACCCGTGTCGACTCATACAGGCACACACAAGAGTATACACACTCACGCACAGTGCGCAATAAATGCTCTTTCTAACCCCTGTCCCCACCCCCCCCTCATATACACACATAATACGACAAACAGCAGGATGATGCGAGGAAATTGAGTTCCGAGTGAACGTAACAAGGGCACAGGGGATACTTTGGCATTAAAGAGAATCAATTACCATTAAATCTAAAGGAGAAATTGCACATATATGGTTTCTTGACAGAAAGATTACACAGCATGAAAGATGTTAGTGAAGGTGAAATTCTCCTTTGTATTATGTATGCTATGTAGCTGCATATAATCACTTTGCCAAAATAAAGAAAGTTGGTTTAGAAACGCTGAGGCAGGCCAACCTTGGAGATAAACTCATTCCAGCTTTTGATAAAGTAATGAGTGTGCAACAGACAGCAATGGATTATCAGCAAGGCACTTATTTTCATATCTTCCTTACTAAATGAATCTAAATACTGGTAGGGTCTGTTAGGTAAGTAATAATGCAGAATAAAGAGGAATATTTGTTATCTTGCATGCAGGTGTGCAGCAGTTATGAGTACAGTTGGATCACTGGTGCTGGCTAAATACACATGGCGTGCAGTCTTGCTTCGCCTGTAGCCACCAGGAGCGTGCTGAAACGATACGATGAATGTTTTCTTTGCTGCAAGATAAACTACATATATTCCCCAAAGACCAAAAACCTGCAGTGACAGAAAAAAAGAGAGTTTATCTCTAAAGACACACTACACGTTCTCCTACTCTCCATATACACTAGCCAAGAGAAGAAGAGGCGGCACGGTATGGGATACAGACATTGGGAGAGCTTGTGTATATATAGTCATAACCAGCGAATACAGTAAATGGTAAATTCAAAGAGCTACCTCTCCACTACAGCAGTGGATAGGATTATAGAGTTGAGCTGACAGCCAGTAAATTGGATTTTAGTCAAACCAGGAGGAGGAGGGGGCTCTGAACACAAATTGGAGGGGGTACAACACTGACAACATATGCCAAAAATGAGAAATGTGCCATTTTCACGATCGACACAGACACCAGTGTGCTCTGACAGGAGACATCCTATTTGCAAAAGGTGATTTTATAAAACACAAGCCAAAGGAAAACAAGAGAGTGAGATTCCATGTTTCAGTCCAGCGTTAGTGATGAGTTATAATAGTTCTCCCGTGAAACGCTGAATGCGAGTGGTAAAACCAGCTTTTATTGCTTTTTGTATTTTCCCTTCACGACACAAACATCACATGGGTACACAGGGAGATTTGACAAAAGTCACTTTTTCTCCCCTCATCATCTTAAGTGGCGTCTCTTTGTGAGGCTAGCCGTTTTAGCTCCCCCCTATTTCTCTGTGTTTGAGTTAAAGTGAGAAGTTTCCTCCAGCACTTTGGCCGCCTTGCCTCTCTAAAAGATGCATTAGACAGAGCGTGAGATAGCTAAACTAGAGGAGAGCAAATGCTTTAACTTGGTGCTAATAGTGACAGTGTGTGGGTGGATCAGAGGGAGAATGATGGCTATAAACTCACATTAGGAAACATCTCCCCCTGTTGGAGGGACTCGCATTCCAAAAAAAACAGCACACATGAGAAATGATGGTAACAGATTACTGCATCATTTGGCTGTACTATAAACTGCCCCCGCACGTATACACCAGCATATGTGTGGCCTGATTTCACTGTGTTATACTTGTGAGGACAGGCTTTGGACAGCTCCTGCATGTGTCTAGACATACACACATGCACGTTACAGCAAAGCGCATCGGAGATGAAAGAACCTATTATAATCTTTCTGTGAAAATACAGCCTTCGAGCATGGCGGTAACAAATGAGACCCTTGAGTTTTATTCTTCAGTCTTTTAGTTATCCTCATTGACCCACTGTCTCTTTCGCTCACTTATTATTTTTTTTTCCAACCTATTTCACCCCCTCTCTCTCCTCCCCTCTCGCTCCGTCACTGGCTGGTTGGGCTATAAGGGGTCACATGTGACAGTGCTGAGAGTCAGCGAGTCACAGAGCAGCGCTACAGAGATAATTGCCATGTGATAAAGAGGTGATTGCCTGCTAGCACCAGGGGAGAGTAATGCCATCAGGTTGCAATAAAAAAGCAGATGTCTGACACTAAATGAATGTTGCTGGAGCCTGAGCAACTTTCTTTGCTCGCTTTCATCTCACACGCTTCTGTTTTGTCCCCGTTGTTTCTGTCCGCCTGTTTCTTTCCTCTTCCGAGAAGAAAAGAAAAATGGAAGAAAAGGTTGAGTCTGTGATGATGAAGACTGAGTCGTGCTCATTCTTTGCCAGAGACATTTGCTATCTGCTGGGTAGTGAATAAATAAAGGAAGAGGAATGGCTTTTGAATATAATGCCTTTGAAATTTTGTAAAAAGGAGGGGGAAAGCACATACATATGAAAAGTAAAATGGAATGACTTTGAATATCTCAGTCAACATAACCACTCTGGTCTTTGTTTTTTTATATTATTATTAAAGAAAGTGTGTAATAACGACTGCATTCCAACATAACTACATGCTTGAGTTTCCAATTTGCTGGTATGAATT
Organism: Hemichromis elongatus; assembly: GCA_015108515.1. Taxonomy (NCBI): domain Eukaryota; kingdom Metazoa; phylum Chordata; class Actinopteri; order Cichliformes; family Cichlidae; genus Hemichromis; species Hemichromis elongatus. Next base: position 43,563 of record VUQR01012207.1, read on the forward strand.
GATTTGCTGAAGCATCAGTTAATTCGAGAGCTGCTATCCATGACAATCTGATGGCTGGCATGAAGGATTGCATTATCTAAAACACGCGTTTGGAGAGTAGATAGTATTCTGAGCATGCTAATATTTACTTCCACAGCATTATTACACCATTCAGGCGTGCAGGTTGTACAAGGTCAGATGGCTGCCAATGGGTTCAAGCTTATTAGAGTCATCCCAAAGTCCCCGGTACCTTAAGACTAAATAAATAAATAAATGAAAAGACAATAGGTGGTAAGAGTCTTCCTCCTGATGTCCAACCCTCTTCACGTCCTAATAGGAGGGCAATCACAAAATTGCCATAGCAAGTGAGCCCGAGAACCTCTGGACCCATTTGTTTCTATGCCATTGCTTTTGTTTAGTTTCTTGTTCCATTTCAGGCTCTTTCAGCTATATCCTCTTAAAGCCTCAATTCATCTTATTTAGAAAGAAATGGATGATCCCCATTTGTCATGCTGATAAAATTATGCAAATGACAAAAGGCGTTAATAGATAGCAATGGCAAGGCATGTGGTTAATGGATGAGATGCCAGCACTGGGCATTCTACAGCAGGACAGCTGCTTTCAGGTTACCTGACAGGGGCACTAAGGGAAAATAATTGGCTTTTCCGTTGCAGGGTCCACATGCAAATACAAGCAGAGTGACATTCTATACCTTCGCTGTCTCACAATGTCATCATTAGCATTAGTCCCAGTGGCGGAGGAGTTTGATTTCTGCTCATACGAGTCTCAGGCCATGGCCATCGGTGGCTCTCCAAAGAGATACGAGCTATGCAGTATTAAACAGATGCAGAGGCGAGGGCAAAAGGCTGGTCCAGCTGTGTTTGTATTCCTATGCCACACAGTTCTCCACGTCTGATAGGAAGCTTCACAGCCTGCAAAAGATTGTTGAATCCCCAGATAAACCCACAGGTTCACAAACCGTACACGTAAATGTACCAAGTTGGATTTTCTTCTGATTTCTGCATTCAGCGTGGGGTTTGCACAGGAAGAGTTTAAGTTAAGCGCAGTAGCTCAAATATTCTGCCATGCATGTTGTGTGAACAGGTGAGTATATGTGTGGGTGCACTTTAAGGCAGCGGTGCATGTGAGCATTTCCTTTGCACATGAATAAGCACTCAGCGTTTGATGGAAAATAGCTTCAGCGCTCACTTCTTACTTCATGCTAAGCAGAAATGCAGAGCGAATGAAAGACTATTGATCTGATCTCTTTGTGGGATCGGCCGGTGGGTGAAAATTGACTGCTATTAACCAACTAACTGTATATTACTAACATAGTCTGAAACCATAGTTGTTTGTTAAGCCCACGTTAAAACATTCTTTTGATGACTCACAGTCTGAAAACGGAGTGAATGTCTGTTTATATCAAACAACAATTTTGTCAAAGACTAAATAACTTTTCTGTATCAAAGACTTTTCATTTACTGAAATCCAAAATATATACTACCTTTTGTTCTGTTACTGGTTTCTGCCTGGATTTGAAAACAAGAGAACCTTAAAATCTGGATGAATGTCAGGGTACATCATCACAAATACATCACAGAAATTAGGAATGAGTCCAAGAAA